>PVJC01020458.1:0-29182 GCA_004026665.1 Murina feae
AGGGTGGATTGAGGAAAGAGCAGGAGGTAAGAAAGGGGAGATGGCAGCTGTAAATGAGCCTTTGAGAATTTTTTTCTGTTATTTTTTTTTACTGACTTTATTGGGGGTGACACTGGTTAACAAAATTATACAGGTTCTAGGTGCACAATTCCATAACAATTCTTCCTGTTTTTAAAATTGGCTTTGCGAAGTGATTCATGAGTCAGGCAGCATCCCATCTAGCAACTGGAAGCACCTTCCCCAAAGTGGAATGTTTGACAGCCTCTGGCCCCAGCCCGACCTGCCCCCTTCCATGTGGCTTTGATAAGCACAAAAATGAGGAGTGGTCCTTGTTTCTTCTTCCCTCCCACTCCCCCTCCAGGAGTAGCAGCCCTGGGGCACAGCTCCCTTCCCCGCCTCCGCACCTCCACCCCACCATCTCTCGGTCTCCCTGCCTCCACCCTTGCGCCATTGCAATCAGTTTCCCACCCAGATCTGGAAAAGCAAATCACATCATGCCAGATGCCTATTTAAAATCCTCTATTGGTTTTCCATAGCAACCAGCATAAACCTTTTCCATGGCCTCCAAGATCCTCCATGATCTCAACCGAGCCCACCCCTGCGTCTGTGAACTCTACCAAGGGTCCTCAAATTAAGGCCCGAGGGCCACATGCAGCCCGCCGAGGACATTTATCTGGCCCGCCGGGTGTTTTTGCCACCTTGTTTTTTTACTTGAAAATAAGATATGTGCAGTGTGCATAGGAATTTGTTCATAGTTGTTGTTTTTTTTTAAACTATAGTCCGGCCCTCTAACGGTCTGAGGGACAGTGAACTGGCCCCCTATTTAAAAAGTTTCAGGACCTCTGATCTAGGCCATTCCTTTTAACTGCTTCCCTGTGCAGCCACCACATTTTACTAATGCACTACTCTCCTAGCGATGGCTCCCACCCCTGTCTCCTCCTCCACCTCCACCTCCCGGCCTACCCACGTGTCACTGCAATGGGCATCTGTGTGCGTGCCTCCTGTGGAATGAATGAGGCCCGGTCATAACGCATGTGGGTGACTACTGTCTGCTTGCTCTCCTGCAGAGCTGCTCCCTGTCTTCACCATTGCCAGCAGCCATGGGGTTTTCTATCGTCCCAGGAAAGGTAGCTCATTCCTCTTCGTTACCCCTGTAGTTGGGCATGTGTGTTGTTTTCATGGCCATGGCCATCGTTCCTTTTTCTGATCACTGCAATCGAGTTTTCTAGTTGGAGGAACTACCTGCCCCTCATTCTCGATCCCCATGATTCAGATGGGCCTGGCCTTGCTCTCACGGCCTGGTTTGACCATGTGACTGAGCTTAGGCCAATCAGCGTCTTTGCATGTCTGAATCAATCAAACGAAGGCACATGACTCAAACTAGGCCAAATTAAAACCAATCCAAGACTTTTTCCGGAACTCGTGGGGAAAAGGCTCTCTTTCCCTGGGGGTGGCTGAACCAGTATAGAACTGCTAGAGGCCATCATCACTGCGCTCTCAGGGGAGAAGCTGTTGAGGGGAAGTCTTCGCAGAAGAAAGCATGGCTGAGAAATGAAGACAAGAGTCCTGAGGTGCCTCTGGAACCAACCACGTCTGAAGCCAGTGTGCGCTGACGCTTACAGTTACAAAAGCCACTAAATTCCTTTCCTGCTGAAGCCGATTTGAGTTGGGTGTAGGTTACTCACAGCCAAAACAATTCAACTAACTTACAGCTCCTGTCCCCCCCATCCTGCTGCCCAGCACAAAGCAGGTGACAGGACAAATGTTTGCTGAATGAATGAGTGAGTCCATGTGTAAGAATAAATGAGATGTGAGAAACATGTGATGTAAAAATACCCCAATGAGCTCTCCAAGAGTTTGGTTGAAGTAATACTCTGGGAAAGCCCGTAATTAAGAAAATGGGCTTAATAAAATTCCTTTTGGCCCTGATCGGTTTGGCTCAGTGGATAGAGCGTCGGCCTGCAGACTAAAGGGTCCCAGGTTCGATTCCAGACAGGGGCATGTGCCTTGGTTGCGGGCACATCCCCAGTGGGAGGTGTGCGGGAGGCAGCTGATTGATGTTTCTCTCTCATCAATGTTTCTGGCTCTCTATCCCTCTCTCTTTCTCTCTGTAAAAAATCAATAAAATATATTTCAAAAGACATTCCTTTTGCTGAATTCAAATTCTAGAGCTAAACAGACTTGTGTACACTCATTCCCGGTGGTTCAGTTTTGTTTCTTTTCCGCTCAATCAGGTAACCCTCATTAAAATAGGAAGGTAACTTAAAACACAGCCACATCCCCTCTAGAGCAATGGTTCTCAACCTGTGGGTCGCGACCCCTTTGGGGGTCGAACGACCCTTTCACAGGGGTCGCCTAAATCCATCCTGTATATTAGATATTTACATTACGATTCATAACAGTAGCAACATTACAGTTATGAAGTAGCAACGAAAATAATGTTATGGTTGGGAGTCACCACAACAGGAGGAACTGTATTAAAGGGCCGCGGCATCAGGAAGGTTGAGAACCACTGGTCTAAAGGCACAGAGACAAAATAAACGAGCACAAGACTCTCTCTCCCACAGCTTTCCAGGGATGTTGTCCTTTGCGCTTACTTTTATGAAAAGTGCGTTGATGTAGGTACTGAGCGACCCGAAGAGTGAGCACATAGTGCCACCCACCTGACAATGATTTGAACTTAAATAAATAAAATTTTATTGTTTTTGGCCTTTGAACTTTTTCAAAATATACTTTTATTGATTTCAGAGAGGAAGGGAGAGGGAAAGAGAGATAGAAACATCAAAGGTGAGAGAGAACCATTGATAGGCTGCCTCCCACGCCCTCCCCACTGAGGACTGAGCCCACAACCCAGGCATGCGCCCTTGACCGAAATCGAACCCAGGACCCTTCAGTCCGCAGGCTGACGCTCTATCCACCGAGCCAAACCAGCTGGGCCTGAATTTTTTTGTTAATCAAAAAATAACATGCTTTGGATTTTAAAATAACCCAAGGTCAAGTGGAACAGAAGGGCGTATACGACAGGCCACGTGCCTTCCACCTCTGGCTCACACCCAGTTGCCTTTTCAAGAAGCAACCACCCCCCGGCTCGGTAGTTCCGTTGGTTAGCGCGTCGTGCCAATATGCCAAGGTTGCTGGGTTGCCAGATGGATCCCAGTCAGGAGGGCACATACAAGAATCAACCAACGAATGCATGAAGAAGTGGAACTGCACATCAATGATCTCTCTCTCTCCCTCCTATTCTTTCTCTCCCTAAAAATCAATAAATCAATAAATAAAAATAAAAGAAAGATGCAGCCACATCACCAGTTACTCTTGTCACTTCCCAGGGAGCCTCTACGCGTACAAGCTCTCTCAGCCAGGTTTGTGATTGCCAGCATCAGAGACCTACGCTTGCTAACCTGAACGGCAAGCCGGCCTGTTAGAAAGCTGTCGGGGCTGACAGAATCACAGGAAGGATCAAAAGCAAGCGGGAAACGAGGGAGGCCAAGCTCGGAAAATTCTGTCCAGGTGACTGACGATTGCTGCCACCCACTAGACATATTGAGCCCGACCCTGCCTCTGCCTGAGCACACAGCTGCTGCCTCCTGACCACCACATGCAGGGGCAATCCAAACTCCGGGTCCGCTTAGCTTCACTCGCTCAGGAACTGAAACTCCTGGGCAGGAACGTCTGATTGCCCAGTCATGTGCCCTCCTGGCCAGGTGGTGAAGAGAAAGGCCTCTTTATTTGTAATTTTGAGAAATCTTGCTAACTGTCCTTCTAAGAGATCGTTTCTGCCAATGCTTCTAACAACAGCCCAGAAGAATTTATGTTGCCAGGTGCCAAAAGAGCAGAAAGAGTAAGATTTTGAACTAAGAGTGGATGCCTTTTTGCATGCTATGCAGCATTGTGGAAGAGGTTAAAAGCATCTGACAACTGCCAGTGGGGTTGTGCAAATCCCTAGAGTTCCAGGATGTCCTTATAGTCCTGGCTGAGAGGAGAAGAAAGCCACCTGTGTAATATTGGTGTAATTGGGCCCCCATAGCACTTTGGCGATTGATCTCTTTGAAGATCAGCCTCTGCGATGGGGGAGGGTCTGATTTGTTTTTATCTCTATTTTTAAGACTTGAATTTCCAATTCATTAAAAAAGAAATCCTGGGGGTAACAGTTGTCAAGGAGCCCATTAAGATTTGACATTGGGGAATGGGCTTTTGAATTGTCAAGCAAGATGAAATCATAGATAGAATGATAGCATGGTACCGTTGTGTTTAAGTAGCAAAAGAAATGAATCAGGAATGTTTGGGGCTATGAACAACAGAACATTTGATTAAGAGTGGCTTACATTTTCCTCTCCAAACAAGGCATCTGAGAGCAGGGAGCACTGTCGCTGGGTGAATGTAGGAGAGCCAGCTACTCTGATCCTCTTGGCCTTTTCCTCGTGCTGCAGGGAAATGGCTGCGGCGGCTCCAGGCGTCATGGGGCCGTGTTCAAGGCAGGAAGAGGCAGGGGGAGGGCTGGAACCAGTTGTGTTTGTCCCTTTTATCAGAAAGCAAACATATTCCTGGAAATCCAGCAGCATAGTTGGCAACCGCAACGGCAAAGAAGCTTTCCAGCTTTTAAAATCGGAGGAAGAAGAGAGTCAGAGACTGGGAACAGTAGCTGGCTCAGCCGGTTGTCTCTCTCTGCCACAAGAAATATCAGGACAGCCATAGTGTTTTGGAATAATGAAATCTCATCCTTCTTTCAGTTCTTGCA
The DNA here is from genome assembly GCA_004026665.1 of Murina feae. Lineage (NCBI taxonomy): Eukaryota > Metazoa > Chordata > Mammalia > Chiroptera > Vespertilionidae > Murina > Murina feae. The sequence continues at coordinate 4,739 of PVJC01020458.1, forward strand.
CTTGGATGATGGGCACTGTCACAATTTTTCATGTCTGTATCTGTCCACAGGGACTTAATAGTAACTCATGATGTGAGCTAGTAAGGGTTATTAAAACGCGGTATTCACGAACTAAAATTAGCCAACTCATCCACATCGGTGTCCTGCCAAGTCCTGCTGGCTGCCACGCAACGCTTGATGGTCTTGCCTTTGCACAAATGGCTGAAATTCCTACGATTTAAGGAGAAGACGCTTCGTTTTCCATTAGTTATGCTTCGCAATAGCTGCTTCTACTTCCTGTATCACATGCCCAATTGTGATCATTCCATATACGGGAAAGTCACATACCCAGGTTGCAGGTTCCATCCCTGGTCAGGGTGCATATGAGAGGCAACCGATGGATGTTTTTTTCTCTCTCTCCCTCTCTGTCGAAAACAAATAAAAAATATCCTACGGTGAGGATTAAAAAAAGATATCACACCTTATTGTCAGTTGAATTGTGTCTTCCGAAAAGATGTGTTCAAGTCCTAACCCCTGTTCCTGTAAATGTGACCTCATTTGGAAATAGGGTCTTCGAAGATGTAATTTAGTTAAATTAGGATGAGGTCCTCTTGGATTAGGATGGGTCCTCATCCAATGACTGGTATCCTTATAAGAAGAGAAAACAGACCTTTGTGTACTGTTGGTGGAAATGTAAAATGGTAAGACCATTGTGAAAAACAGTTTGGCACTTCCTCAAAAAGTTAACCACAAAATTACCTTATGGTCGAGCAATTCCACTCCTAAATATATACCCTAAATAATTGAAAACAGGTATTTAAACAAATACTTGTACATGAATGTTCACAGCAGCACTATTCACAAAAGTCACACAAGTAGTAACAACCCAAATGTTCATTAGTTGATGAATGGAACAAAATGTGGTATATCCATACAATGGAATATTACCCAGTCACAAAGAAGAATGGAGTATTGATACACGCGACAACATGGATGAACCTTGGAAATATTACGCTAAGTGAAAGAAGTCACACCTGAAAGGCCACATATTGTATGATTCCATTTATGTGAAATGTCCAAAGTGGGTAAATCCATAGAGACAGAAAGTAGATTAATGATTGACATGAGTTCAGGGAGAGAGGAATAGGGAATGACTGCTACTTGGTATGGGTGATAAAAATGTTTTTGAATTAGACAGAGGGTAGGTGGGTGGGGACAAAACAAGAGAACTAGGGAGAGGTCTTGGTTACACAACATTGTGACTGCTGAGTCCCATGATGGTTAATTTTATGTTATGTGAATCTCACAGCAATTTAGTAGGAGAATGAGGAGGAAGAAAAACAAGAAAGAAAGAGCCATAACAGTTATTGCTGGTGGCTATATGGAGGACATCCTTCTATGTTTGTATACTATTATGGCCTTTGGGCACTATCTCTTAACATTTGATGGAACAGGTTCCACGCTTAGGAAGCAGTATGTAAGAATATGTATACAAAAAGACTTCTGTAGCCGCTTGCGCCTGGGACTTCAGGGACCGTGGGGTGTGCAGATTGTCCCCCTCAGGGCCGCAGTCTGGCTGGTCCCCATTCCTCTCTCATGAGCTCATTTGTGCCTGGCTGGTCCCCATCCCTCTATCCCCAGTGTTGAGTTCTGAGCCGTTATGGCATGATGGTGTGGGAGCATGATGACCACTTGCATATTAGCTCTTTATTAGATAGGATTGTATACATATGCACATACGTGTATAAAGACGTTGAGGGTAGGAGGAGAGGAAATTGGAGGAAGGTGGTCAAAAGCTACAAACTTGCAGTTATAAGGTAAGTAAGTACTAGGGATGCAATGCACAGCATGATGCCGCTAGCTAACACTGCTGTATGATACACGGAAACGTTTTTACGACAGTAAATCCTATGAGTTCTCATCACGAGAAGAACATTTTTCCTCTTTTTCTAATTTTTTCTTTCTTTTTATTGCATCTCCATGACAAGATGGATGTTAGCTAAATCTACTGTGGTAATCATTTCACAATATATGTAAATCAAACCATTGTGCTGTATGCCTTAAAATTATATAGTGATGTGTGTCAATTATTTCTCAATAAAACTGGGAAAATAACCTTTAAGTCATAAACTTATAATACACTATAACCAAATAAACACAACTAAAAACAGAATTAAAACTATTGTTTCTTTGGTTTCATCATTATCGATTAAGCAGTGGCGCCTTTTCTCTCTCTCTTTTTAAAATATATTTCATTGATTTTTTACAGAGAGGAAGGGAGAGGAATAGAGAGTTAGAAACATCGATGGGAGAGAAACATCAATCAGCTGCCTCCTGCACACCTCCCACTGGGGATGTGCCCGCAACCAAGGTACATGCCCTTGACCGGAATCGAACCTGGGACCTTTCAGTCCGCAGGCTGACGCTCTATCCACTGAGCCAAACTGGTTAGGGCTTCTTTTCTCTTTTTTAAAAAATATGTTTTTATTTATTTTAGAGAGAGAAGAAGGAAGAGGGATAGAGAGATAGAAACATTGATGACGGAGAAACATCTCCACCAGCTGCCTCCTGCAAAACCCCTACTGGGGATGGAGCCTGCATCCCGGGAATATACCCTGACTGGGAAATGAACTGGGGACCTCTTGGTTCATGGATGAGGCTTAACCAGTGAGCAACCCTGGCTTGGAGGGGAGGCCTTCTTTATACACAGTGTGAAGCTGTATATTTGTATAGATAGTATTTCTGGTATATAATTTTCCACTTATCTGGCATCAGAATATGCGTGTGCTATGAGTCAAATATGAATTACTCAGAATCTCTCCTAAAGTATATTCAGAATCCCCCGTATTAAGTTATGTGATTACATAATTAACATAAATATTTACAGCACCCCTGCCCCCAAAGACAAGAGCATTCAGTCTTTTCCTGCTCAGGAATATGGCCCTCCAAGAAGACTGCTTTAGCCCAATAGTTTCCCAGGACTTTTGTGATACTGCCAATGAACTAGGAGACAGGTGCAAACAGAGCTTCGGAGTAGATGTCTGTGTGTGTGTGTGCGTATTTGTGCACCGGTGGGGTCCCAGGCCTGGCCTGTGGGGATCGGGCCAAAACCGGCTTTCTAATACCCCCTGAGGTGTCCAGGATTGTGAGAGGGTGCAGGCCAGGCCGAGGGACCCCACCGGTGCAGGATCAGGGCGGGGGGGACCGTGGAAGGGCCCCAGGGTGTATCCGGCCCATCTTGCCCAGTTCCCATCAGCAAGACCCCAGCAGCAAGCTAACCTACCAGTTGGAGGGTCTGCTCCCTGGCGATAGTGCGTGTCATGCAACTGGTTAACTGGTTGAACAAAGATCGGACACTTAGCATATCAGCTTTTATTATGTAGGATGTATTTCAGAGAGGAAGGGAGAGGGAGAGAGACATGGAAACCTCAATGATGAGAAAGAATCATCGATCAGCTGCCTCCTGCATGCCCCACACTGGGGAGGGAGCCCGAAAACCCGGCATGTGCCCTTGACTGGACTCGAACCCAAAACCCTCAGTTTGCAGGGAGACACTCTGTCCACTAAGCCAAACCAGCTGGGGCTAGATGTCCGTGTTTTTACCTACTAAGCATTCCTTTGGAGGATGCTGCTGCCCTCACTGCCATTCCCTGGTTCCTCTAGGAGTCTACATTTGGGTCCCTCAATTTCTGCTGTGAACAGGTGCCCCACGTCTAGCTAATCAGAGGACGCCATTCATTTGGCCACTGTGATTGGCTCAGGGCTGAACACATGATCCAATCTGGACCAATCAGAGAATTCACTTCTTACCTATGCTCCAGAACTGTCAGAAATGCTCTTTTTCTTGGAACTTCTGCAGCTGTCTTTGCTATCGCATTGAGAAAGTCCACATGGACAGAGCAGGAGGGAGGAAAAGATTCTGATGGCATCTTTGAGCATCTGGATCCGCAGAGCTGAAAGGCAGAACTACTTTGGACATTTTATTTCCGTTCTACAAGTTGAGAACCTCTCATCTAAAGGATTGCGGGGAGGGGACCAGGAGGAGAAGAGACTAGGCCTGGGGCTGAATGAGGGGCTTGGCGAGGCAGAGCAGGTGAGGGGTGTGCCTGGGAAAGGACGGAGACTTAATTAGTATTGCTGTGAGTTTCTTTTAGTGTTCTTGAGAGATGGGAAAGGGAAATTTGGTTCCTTTTTAATTAGGCTGTTGAACTATGTTACTTGAATGTGACTTATCACCAAGGCTAAACCTATATGGATCTCTGAATTCAGGAGGGTCATTGTCCAGTTACTGTCTATTGTCACCAAATGTTTTGTCCGTTAGAAAGTGGATACAAGTAAAGGGATGGGCCATGGAAATTTTGCCCCATTAGAGTGGGTCACTGTCTAGAGGATTAGCTCCTGAGCGATCGGTGGAGCCAGACAAAATGCTGTATCCCACAGAGACAATGTTAATTGATTTAACACGTCACCAAGTATTGTTCTGTGTTGTTTGTGGTATATTAGCTCTTCATCTGGGTTCTCTTTGTCTCTCCAGATTAACGGTACATTCATCATGGGCAGGAATCTTGAGTTCTGTGGTTTTTCTCCTCCTTTGTTCTTTTTTTCACTGAACACTTACTATTTGCCAAGTCCTGCTCTAGACAAATCAAACCAAGTACTATGGCAGAGATAGATGGTTTACCACTAATATATATCCTTCCCTCTTTCTTTAATAATTGAACTCGCGACTTTGTATTGCCACGTGGTTGTCATGATAACTACATTTTATGAGTCTCTCTTTTTAAAAATTCATTTTATTTTTAGTTTTTATTGAGAGAGAGAGAGAGAGAGAGAGAGAGTTGCTGTTCCATTTATCTATGCATTCATTGGTTGCTTCTTGATGTACCCTGACAGGCGTTCAACCCCAAAACCTTGGCGTATTGGGATGACGCTCTAACCAACTGAGCTGAGCTACCCGGCAAGGGTAGCCTCTTTTGGATCTAAGTGTTCTATGGCTAAGTTCTGAGATCTTCTTGTGACTTTATGTGAGATGTGAGCAGAAATGATGTATGCTCCTTCCAGGTTATTTCATTGAAAGGAATGGATATGCTCTCTCTTTGCCCTTTCTCCTGCCCTTCCCCACTGGCCAGGATGCAGATATGATGGCAAGTGCAGAGGCAGCTACCTTGGACCCAGAGACGGAAGCTGTGTATTAAGGTTGTCAACGTTACTACCTAGAACCACCTAAATCTGGAATATTAAGTAAGAGAAAAATAAACTTGATTTTGTTTGAGCCAATAAACAGGCAGTAAAAAAATAAAGTGACAAGTGCTGAAATAGAGCTAACCCCATGGTGTTGTGAGGCTATACATGAGGGCTTGCTCAGCCTAGGCTGAGATGCTGATTGATAGAAGGCTGATGGAAGAGAGTCCCTGAAAAGGATATCCACAGATGGAAACTGGAGTGGTACTAGACACTTAGAATTCTTTGGCTAAAGTAACAACAACTAAATCCAACAAAGACTATCTTTAAGGAGTCATTAATTTATTTAACAAACATTTACCTATCATTTATTATGGCAGTAATTAAAACAGACCAAAAAGAAAAAAGAGAAATTAAAACAAAATTATGTTCTAGTGGAGAGAAGTTTATTATCTCACAAAACAAGAAATTGAGATAGGTGGTCCTGGGCTGGTAGCTACAGAGGTTCCACACTGTCTTGAAGGACCTATGTTCTTTTTCTTTTTTTTTTATGCCCTTGACCGGAATCGAACCCGGGACCCTTCAGTCTGCAGGCCGACGCTCTATCCACTGAGCCAAACCAGCTAGGGCAGAACCTATGTTCTTTCCATCTCTTCCTTCTGCCATCCTCAGTGTGTAGACTTTGTCCTCAGTTTTGTAACCTCATAGTTGAAAAGTGGCTGCCACTGCTCCAGGCATCACATTGCATGCACATTAATCCAGTAGAGCAGAATATGGGACTATTTCCTCCCACATAACTCTTTGTTGTTGTTTTTCTTCTAGAAGGAAAACTTTCTCAGAACGCCTCAGAAGATTTCAAGTTGCACTTTTCTGATAAATTCCTAATAAAATCAGTGGCAATGGGAAGAAAACAACCATGAGGGGCTTCAGTCAGTGGTTCTCAAACTCTTAAAAATTGTAATGGCCCCAAAGAGCTTTGGTGTACATGGTTAGATCGATTGATATTTGCTATGTTAGAAGTTAAAACTGAAAAAACAAAATTTTTTAAGGTAAAAGTTATTTTTAAAAAATATTTTTACTAGAGGCCTGGTGCATGAATTTGTGCACCAGTGGGGTCCCTTGGCCTGGCCTGTGGAATCGGGCCAAAACTGGCTTTCTGACATCCCCTGAGAGGTCCCGGATTGTGAGAGGGTGCAGGCCAGGCCGAAGGACCCCACTAGTGCACAATTGGGGTCAGGGAGGGACATGGGAGGTTGGTCAGCTGGGGAAGGATCATGGGAGGGCTCCAGGGAGTATCTGGCCCAGCTTGCTCTGTCCTGATTGGACAGACCCCAGCAGCAAGCTAACCTACCAGTCAGAGTCTGCCCCCTGGTGGTCAGTGCATGTCATAGTGAGCAGTTGAGCGGCTTTAGCATATCGTTAGCATATTATGCTTTGATTGGTTGAATGGCTGGCTGGTCGACTGGACACTTAGCCTATTAAGCTTTTTATTATATGGGATTGATTTCAGAGGAAGGGAGAGGGAGAGAGAGATAAAAACATCAATGATGAGCCCTAACTGGTTTAGCTCAGTGGATAGGGCATCAGCCTGTGGACTGAAGGCTCCCAGGTTCGATTCTGGTCAAGGGCATGTATTGTGGTTGTGGTCACATCCGAAGTGGGGGGTGTGCAGGAGTCAGCTGATTGATGTTTCTCTCTCATCGATGTTTCTAACTCTCTATCTCTCTCTCTTCCTTTCTGTAAAATAAAATATATTTTTAAAAAAAGAATTTTTTTTTTTATTGATTTCAGAGAGCAAGAGAAAGATAGAAACATTAATGATGAGAGAAAATAATTTATGAGCTGCCTCCTGCACAAGCCCTTTGCCCCCACTGGGGATTGAACCTGCAACCCAGGGATGTGCCCTTATTGGGAATTGAACCATGACCTTCTGGTTCACAGGTCAATGCTCAACCACTGAGCCACACAGGCTGAGCTCTTTTACCTTTTGCTTTTGGAACATTCTAGATCTTTAAGAATATAATTTGTGTGGTGAAAAACCCAACTTTCTTCTTCTTTTTAAAATATTTTTTTATTGATTTCAGAGAGGAAGGGAGCAGGGGTGGGGGAGAGAGAAACATCAATGATGAGAGAGAATCATTGATTGGCTGCCTCCAGCACACCAATCCAGCAATGTGCCCTTGACCAGAATCGAACCTGGGACCCTTCAGTCCACAGGCCGACGCTCTACCCACTGAGCCAAACCGGTGAGGGCCCAACTTTCTTCTTTATGGCATTTTTCATGGAGCCTGTTGACTTCATGTTCTGATTTTCTTGTTCTTATGTCTTACTGGGCCTGCTGCCCATATGTCATCCATTCTTAGGGTTAATTCCATCGTTTCTTGCATACCAAGTCTTCTGCTTGTTTTGGTTTCCATTTTTATTTTTCTGGCATACATCTTGAATTCATTTTTGTTAGAGGAGTTATGCTTGTTTGATATGGAAATATAGGTCTAAAGCACTTTTTGCTTGAAAATTTTAGCTCTGTATTTGGAAGGATTTCCTTGCCCTCATATTCCCAAACACTAATTTGGTCTTGGGCCATGTTTATTCTATTTTCTAGCATATTTATGGGTATAAAATGTTTTCCAGTACCCATCGTTCCAAGAACCATTTCCTGTTCTCTCTCTGATTGCTTCTCTTTAATTATAGACTGCTTTTGTTCTGGAGTGCCGCCTTTTTTTTTTTTTTTTTAACAAAAGAGGCAAAATTTTATAAGCTCTTTTTCCCAACTTTGGCTACATTTTTTTCTGAGATGCCTTATTTAAATATTTAAATAAAGTTTATAGACAAAATGTGTTCAAAAAAGGTTTTTGCACAAATGATAGTGCAATAGCAATAACCAAAATAATTATCATATTTCAATCATACAATGTTGGTAGGGAAACAGACACTGACGTACATTTCTAGTGCAAAATGATACAACCCTTAAGCGGGTAATTTACTAGTAAGTGTCCTAAGTGCACTGGCATTTCCCCTTTAACCCAGCAATTCCACTCTCAGGCATTCCTATCACAGATACACGTGCGCACATACAGAAGAAACGAGGACCGAATTTTTCATTGCAGCATTCATTATTGGTCATTGCAAGTGTGGACACAAGCAGCCCTGGTCGGGTAGCTCAGTTGGTTATAGCATTGTCCCGATACTTCAAGGTTGCCAGTTCAATGCCCGATTAAGAAGCAACCAATGAATGCATAAAGTAAAACAAGTTGATGTAGGTTTTTTTTTTCTCTCTCTCTTTCTCAAAATCAATAAGTAAAAAAAAAAAATTTTTTTTAAGTGGAAACAACCAAAGTTTTCACCTGTGGGAAATGACATAGCCACACATGGAATAGTGTGTAGAAATAATAAAAGTGTAATATGCTAATTTCAGACATCCTTCAGGATGAAGCCACGGCAGCGGGGGCCAGGCAAAGATGATCAGGCAGGAAGGTGAGTAGTTAGGGGTGATCAGGCAGGCAGGTGAGTGGTTAGGGGTAATCATGCAGGCAGGCAGAGTGGTTAGGGGCCATCAGTAGGCAGGTAGTAGCCCTGGATTGCAAGAGGGTACAGGTGCTGCGGGACCCTCCACCGCTGTGCATGAATTTCGTGCACCAGGCCTCTAGTGTAGAAATAAAGAAAGGATGAGTGAGCTCTCTGTTTATTGATAGGGAATGACCTCTAGGATATATTGTAAAATAATAATAAAGCAAGATGCAGAAAAAATTTATACAGGGTGGCACCTTTTGTATAAGGGGGCTAATATTTATATTTGCTTAAAGAAATAAAGGAAGTATGTAAAAGCAACTAACAAAAGTGTTTGCCAATGGTAGGGGTAGCTGGAGAAACTGGGTGGACAGTTGTCTTGTTGTATTCTTTTTTATATCATCTTTCTTTTTTTAATATATATATTTTTATTGATTTCAGAGAGGAAGGGAGAGAGATAGAGAGATAGAAACATCAGTGATGAGAGTAAATCATTGATTGTCTGCCTCCCGCATGTCCCTTACTGGGGGAGATCCAAGACCGTAACCCGGGCATGTGCCCTTGGCCAGAATTGAACCTGGGACCCTTTAGTCTGCAGGATGATGCTCTATCCACTGAGCCAAACCGGCTAGGGTTTATTTCTCCTTTTGAAGCTTATGAATATATTTTCTCTGAAAAATTAAATAGAAAAGTTTTAAAGCCAAAATATATTGAGCACTTGTTAAGTGCCAGGTGCTATGCTGAGTGTTTTTCATATATCATCTCATTTAAACCTGATGCTGAGAAGCAGGAGTAAAGACTGCAATTTACAGAAGAGACTGATGCTCAGAGAGTTGTTACTTAGGTAAGTTGTGACTAATTTGAACATGGATATGACCAACTCAAGATCTTTGCTGTTACCCACTAAGCCGACTGTTAGGTCGGAAGGGGGTTGAGGGGTTGATGCATGCCCCCACAAGGTCAGCTACCAGACAGAGGACACAGATTCCTTCCTGGAAACCTGAAGGCCCCCAGGCTGGAACGCCCACAGATCGCACTCCCCCCGCACTCACTGAACAGCTGTTTAAAAAACCGCCCCCTACTCCCTTTCTATCACTTGGCCCCGGAGCGCAGAATTAATTCCCTTCCTTCAACCTTCCCGACTCCCTGACTCAGTTTCCTCCTGCGCTGCGAACCTCACGCTGACCACAGCAGTAACATTTAACAACACCCACAGTCCACCTCCCTATTGTATATTTTATTTCATTTTCCCGTGTCCCTACTCTGTCCCTGCCCAAATGAATACACAGTTGTCATTGTAGGGCAGATTCTATGAGTATTTCATATTTGTTAGATATTATTTCTAACCATAGCAAAGAGAGCAGAGGAGACGGGTGAAATTTGCTCTCCAAGGCTTGTCATTTGAACCAGGAAAGAGAGCTGCGACGATAAATGGTGAATTAAGATAAGATGCCTCGAAGTTAGGCATGAGAAAGCGTGACTGATCTTGACTCAACTTCGATTTGAAGTGATATTTGAAAAACCAATTCAATAAAGTTTTTGGAATAAAATGCATTTTCATGATGTTGCCAGCCATGCTTGGTGTTCTTGGCTTGTGGCCGCATCACTCCAATTCCTGCCTCTATTGTCACATAACCTTCTTTTCTGTGTGTCTGTGCTTCTCCTCTTACACGGATGCCAGTCATTGGGTTAGAGCCTCTGATCTAGTATGACTTCATCTTAATGGCGGGGTTCAGGATGCGCTGCCCTAAACATGGCACTTTGGCATGCTAAATACTATAAACTGAAGGAATCTGAGAAGTGCAGGAAAGACTTTCTTTAAAAAAAAATTATTTGCAGTGTTTAAAATAATCATTTATTTCTTAAAAAGTGAGATACATAACCAAATTCAAAATTTATAGAAGTGTTTATGGTGGAAAGTCTCTATCCCATCTCCGTCTCTTCAGTCTTTATTTATTTATTTATATTTTTATTGATTTCAGAGTGGGAGGGAGGGGGGGGAGATAGAAACATCAATGACCAATGACGAAAGAGAGAATCATTGATTGGCTGCCTCCTGCCCCACTGGGGATCGAGCCTGAAACTCAGGCATGTGCCCTTGACTGGAATTAAACTTGAGACCCTCCAGTCTGCAGGCTGATGCTCTATCCACAGAGCCAAACCAGCTAGGGCTTTATTTATTTTTTATTTTTTAAAAAAATTTGTCTTTATTGTTGAAGGTTTTCCAAATGTCCCCCTATGTTCTCCACCCTGCACCAGACCCCTCCAAGCCTTCACTACACTATTGTCTGTATCCATGGATTATGCATATATGCATATAAATTCTTGGGGTAATCTCTCCCCACCCTGTTTTATTTATTTTTAAGATGTGGAGTCTCTAATTTCAGAGAGGAAGGGAGGAGAGAGAGAAGTATTAATGATGAGAGAAAATTATTGATCAGCTGTCTACTGCATGCCCCACACTGGGGATTGAGCCCACAACCTGGGAATTGAACCGTGACCTTCTGGTTCATAGGTCAACACTGGACCGCTGAGCCATGCCAGCCAGGCCTCATCCCCCCTCCCCTTTCTTTTGATTTTAGAGAGAGAGAAAGGGAGAGAGAGAGAGAGAGAGAGAGAGAGAGAGAGAGAGAGAGAGAGAGAAAAGAAATACCCAACACAACAACATCGATTTGTTGTTCCACTTATTTATGCATTCACTGGTTGATTCTTGCATGTGTCCTGACTGGGAATCAAACCACAACCTTGGTGGATTGGGACGACACTCTAACCAACTGTACACTGGCCAGGGCCAGGGAGGACTTTCCCATCTTCCCCTGAAGCAGGTCTAAGACCCTCGCATGAGAGGAGCCCCCTGTACCTGGGAGAAAGGAGCACCCTTATCTCTGGAGACGGAGGGTCCCTGAGAGGAATCTGAATAAAGAGGCCTCGCTAAGCTTCCCTGTTTGCTGCTCTTAGTTCATATCCCTTTTCATCCTATCACATTTTCCAACAACACTCCACACATCATCAAATCCAGGATAAAAATACTCAAGTTTAACTGTTTCATTGGCTCTTCATTTCCTTATAAAGGCTCCCATGTCACGTAAAACTTATATTATTAAACACATTTATATGCTTTTCTCTTGTTAATCTCTTTTGCTACAGGGGAGCCGCCTGAAAATTTGGAAGTGTAGAATGAAAAGAGATTTTTTCCTTTTATGCATTAACTTGATTACATCAGCAAAGATCCTGATTCTAAATAAGGTCACATTCTGAGGTTCTGGATCCACATTAATTTGAGGAGACACTATTCAACCTAATATAGGGTGTGACAGAGTTACTATGCATTCTATTTTCCTAAAATTCCAGCTTCTGCTCCACGGTGTGTGTGTGTGTGTGTGTGTGTGTGTGTGTGTGTGTGTGTGTGTGTGTGTAGAGGGGCAGAGAGGTAGAGTTATGTTAGTAAACTAGAAAGTCCAAGTCTAATTCTTTCCCCAAACACCAAAAATAATTGCCTACTGGGTTCAGGAGATAAGCCTGTGACTAAAATCGTTCAGTCCTGGGCTTTTTCTGGAGCCATTAGCACTGAGTTCCCCTTTGCAGGGGTTACCAAACTGCACATAAAGCGGACACTCCAAGGGGCCCCCAAGAGGAGGGTCTCCCTGAGCATGACGTCAAATCAGAGGACATTAGGTCCAAGGGATGGAGAAGACGAACTCCTCATTCCAGGGTTTGAGCTCTGGGACCCAGCTATACCTGTATTTAGTCTGTCATCTGGACTACCGACACTCTATGTTATGTTTCAGCCACTGTGAGCTGGGTTTCTGTTATTTGCAACTGAAAGAGTCCCAATTAAATAGTCTTTTATTTTCCTCGAATTTCCAGTTTATCGTAATGGTGGGTGAGTAGGAGTGAAGCATGGAAAAGAAAATTCCTTTCACTTAAAAAAGAGATACACACAGATTAATGAATTGGAAAGAACTTTGCATAAACTATGTGTCTGGCTCAAGATGTGGAGTCCTGAGCAAGACAAAATATTGCCATGCCTGTTGAATAGGGAGGGAATTAACTTTTTTGACTTTTAGTGTTTATACCCATCTGTAAAATGGGTACATAAACAGTACCAAATTCTCAGTGTTGCTGTATTAAGTATTACTATCTTGTTATTATTACTTTTTGAAATATATCTTTATTGATTTCAGAGAAGAAGGGAGGAAAGAGAGACAGAAACATCAGTGATGGGAGAGAATCATTGATCGGCTGCCTCCTGCATGCCCCCTACTGGGGACTCAGCCTGCAACCTGGGCATGTGCCCTGACTGGGAATTGAAGTGTGACCTCCTGGTTCATAGGTCAACACTCAGCCACTGAGCCATGCCAGTCAGGCATTATTATTAGTTTTTGCTATCAATGAGAGTTGAGGAGAATTCATGTGATCAAGCTTTAGATTTCCTTCCTGTAAGTTGGAGCTTTCTCTCTCTCTTTATATACAACTTACCGATCACCCACTATGTTCCTGTCAACCAGGAAGAGAGGGGGCTCAGGTTCAAATCCCAGCTTTGCCACTGTTTAGTCTTGTCAAGGGGTTAACACTCTGAAGCTTAGTTTCAGTAAAGGGGGATGATAAAACCAACTTTAAAGTGCAGATGAAAGGGGAGAAAAATAAGTAAAAGAAGAACTAAAAACATAAGAAGACAAATGGTAGACAAATACAAGCACACACAGACCAGGACCACACTTGGTGTTTGAGAGATTCTTCCTGTTGCTTGGCTGAGCTGAATTCACGCTGCTTCCTTTCTCCTTAAATATCCGTTCCTTGGACAGGATGTTCCTGAAGGAGGTCCCGAGGCAGAACATCTCCGCTAACTTTAGTTTGCTATTTTCAGCCTGAATTTGTTCCCGGGCAGATCAACTACAGACGAGAGCATCTTCTCCCGTTGGACATTTCTTACATGATGCACCAGAGTTTTGTGGGACACCGAAGCTTAATTTCACGAAGATCTGAGCCTAAAAACCAGGTGTGCATCTGGGATACAGCACCATATAAATACCCCTGAACTGCATGCCCTGGCCAGTGTGGCTCAGTTGGATGAGCATCGTCCCATGTACTGACAGGTCTGTGGTTTCATTTCCATTTGGGGCACATGCCCAGGTTTCAGTCTTGATCCCCAGTAGGGGGCGTGCAAGAGGCAGCTGGTTGATATTTCTCAGATTGATGTTTCTCTCCCTCCCTCTTCCTCTCTCTCTAAAATTAGTAAAAACATATTTTAAAAATACTAAAAGCCCTAACCGGTTTGGCTCAGTGGATAGAGCGTCGGCCTGTGGACTGAAAGGTCCCAGGTTCGATTCTGATCAAGGGCATGTACCTTGGTTGTGGGCACATCCCCAGTGGGGTGTGCAGGAGGCAGCTGATCGATGTTTCTCTCTCATCGATGTTTCTAACTCTCTATCCCTTTCCCTTCCTCTCTGTAAAATAAAATCAATAAAATATGTATAAAAAATACTAAAAAATGCTGAACTGCAGAAGGTAGGGTCTGAAGCATGGGTTCCCTGCATTCCCTTTTTTGATGCAGGAGGAAAAGAAAATCCCTCTTCGGGATTGTTCTTCCAGGGAATTAAGAAGCTGGAGTTCTTATCCATTGACTCCTGTGTCCCTCTGTTAAGGATGACCCCTGAGGGGATTTGGGCTGGGGCACCAAGAGTATTGACTACAAAGAGAATGCATATATTGCTTGTAGAACTGGGAGTATAGGGGCAATTCTGGATGAAGGACTAGGCAGTGCTGGATCAAGGACCTCAAACAATGCCAACAGGACTTGGGTTCTCACCTATTTCCAATGGCTCATATCCAAGGTGTCTGGACACAGAAATTCTAGCAGCCAGTGCCCTTAACAGTAGAGTTTTGCTCGTCAATACATTGAAACCTAGTGTATTGGCTTCGAGGAGCTAATAACCACATGTTTCAATGCCCTATATCCCTGAAGAAGCCATTTTCATATGACTCTTGTGCTTCAGACCATCCAGTGGCTTCTCAGTTCACTGAGTTAAAAAATTCAAAATACTTATTGTAGTCCACAAGGCAACTGTGACCTGGCCCTTAGCTACTCCCCTTGGTCTCTGTGCCTTCTTTCACTTCCTCAAACTTGTACCACGCCCTTTCCGGTCTTGTCCTGGGCTAGTCAGAACGCTTTCAGTTACAAGAGACAGAAACTGGCTTAAGCCTAAAAGACTGTGTATTGTCTCATGCAACAAAAAACATCTGGAGAAGGCTGGATTCAGGAGGGGACAGCTCTAGTCTCCATTGATTGCCTTTAGTCTCTGCTGTGTCACTTTTATAAGGGACTAGGGGCCCGGTGCACAAAATAATTCGTGCACTGGGGGGGGGGGCTCCTCGGCCAAACCTGCCCCCTCTCACATATTGGGAACCCTCAAGGGATGTCCTACTGACAGCTTAGGCCTGCTCCCTGATCCCCTTGGAGAGTGGGCCTAAGCCAAAGTGTGGCCTCCCTTTGTGGGAGGCGACCAGGCTAATCAGCCCCATCACCCCACTGCTGCAGCCATTGCCAGTCTCCGCAGCCACCAAGGTGTTTTCATCAACACGGACTCCAGTCCCTTCACCATGAAGAAATGACAACTTTCTTTAGGCATTTTCAAGATGTGTCTTTCATAGGATATAACATTTCTTTCTTTCTTTTTTTTTTAATTCTCACTTGAGGATATGTTTCCATTGATTTTTAGAGAATGTGGAAGAGAAGGGAAAAACAGAGAGAAAAATCAAAGTGAGAGGAACACTTTGATTAGTTGTCTCCTGCATGAGCCCTGACCTGGGCCCTGGTCAGGGAGGAGCCTGCAACCTAGGTACATGCCCTTGGTCAGAATTGAACCCAGACCCTGCAGTCAGCAGGCTGAGGCATTATGCACTGAGCCAAAACGGCTAGTGCAGGATATGACATTTCTTAGCCCTCCATCAGTGGACCTTCATTTTTTTCTCCAGGAGTGTGGTGGAAAAACCATAGATGCCTTTTGGGATTCTTATTACCCAAGTTACTAAGAATATTATCAGTGGCATACAGGGAGCTTAGCCAATGAGCGGTAAGAAAAGGTGTTTCCTCTGTAGTTCACTCCGATCACTGGCTCCACCCTTGCTCCTCCAATCCCAGCTCCACCCTGCCCAGGCCTGTAAGTTCTAGCTGAGGTTACAGGCCTGGGCAGGGGACCCCCAGACCCCTGCAATCGCCAGCTTCACAGAGCCCAGGCCTTTGCTATCACCAGCTCTGATCCTGCCCCATGGCAGCCTCTGGCCAAGGCTGCAGGCCTGGGCAGGGGACCCCCAGACCTCTGCTTTGCCGGTTCCACTGCTGCCCAGACCCCTGTGATCATAGGTTCCGCCCCTGCCCCTCCGATTGCTGTCTCTGCAGAGCCCAGGCCCCTGCGATCTCTGGCCTTGCCCCTGCCCAGGCCTGAGGCCTCTGGCGAAGGCCTCTGACCTGGGCAGGGGACCTCCGGCCCCCTCTGATCACCTGTTCCACACCTCGGGCCCCCCACTTCCCTGCCACTTGCCTGGCTAACAGGCCTGACCACTTCAGTGGCAGGGCTGAGTCAGACTGGGTGCCGCCATCTTGTGGCCATGGGGGAGGCCATCTTTGTCACAGAGTGATGCCTAATTTGCATATTACTCTTTTATTAGGATGTGAAGCCATGTTCAAGCTTGCATCTTAATTAGCTACCCTAGTGAAGGAGTCCTCTCCTTCCTCCAAGCTGCAAAGGTCCTGTGGATCATTGACTCAGCTAGAGTCACGCAGCCACCCCTGCACAACTGCTGTGGGTAGAATGGGATGGATACACCGATTAGTCAATCCTGGTCCCATGTTTCCCACCCTTCCCACCAGCACCAGAGGAGGAATCTGCCCCAGCAAGTGTTGCAGTCAGGGAGTTCCCCAAATGGAAACCAAGGTGCTGTTACTGGGAGAAGGAAAGTGGCTGCTGGCTAGCAAAAACAAGCTGTTCATGCCCTACCTGGTTTGGCTCCCTGGATGGAGCGTCGGCCTGCAGACTGAACGGTCCTGGGTTCGATTCCGATCAAGGGCAATGCCCAAATTGTGGGCTTGATTCTCAGTATGGGGACATGCGGGAGGTGGCCGATCAATGGTTCTCTCTCATCACTGACATTTCTATCTCTCCCTTCCTCTGTGAAACAGGAAAAAGAACTATATTAAAAACCAACAACAACATCAATAAAATGCCAAGCTGCCCACGGTTGGCCCTTTTTCTGGATTGTTCCCTTTGCCTGCAACAGCCTCTGCCACCCCCGCCCCCGCGTGATCCCCCCACTTTTCACCAGGACAACAAGGTTATCTTTCACAGCTCTGGCAGGAAAGACAACAGGCTGAAAATGACACAGCTGTCTAAAATAAGAGATTGGCAGGAATAGTGGTTTTCAGAATGTGGTTCTAAGATCAGCAGCATCTGGGAATCTGTTAGAAATGCAAGTTCTCGGGCCCCACCCTAGATCTGCTGGGTGGGCCCAGCAGCTGTTCTAACGAGACCTCCGCTGATAAACAGTAAGTCTGAGGACTCCGGGTTAGAACATCGTCATATTTAGCCATACATTAGAAAGCTAATGGGTATTTTTAAAATATATATATATTTTATTGATTTTTTACAGAGAGGAAGGGAGAGGGTTAGAGAGTTAGAAATATCAATGAGAGAGAAACATCGACCAACTGCCTACTGCACACTCCCTACTGGGGATGTGCCCGCAATCAAGGTATATGCCTTTGACCGGAATCGAACCTGGGACATTTCAGTCCACAGGCTGACGCTCTATTCACTGAGCCAAACCGGTTAGGGTTAATGGGTATTTTAATTGCAGAAACCATTTTTAAAACATGTATTGATTTTTTGAGAGAGACAAAGAAACATCAATGATGAGAGAGAATCATTGGTCGGCTACCTCCTGCACGCCCCCTACTGGGGATCGAGCCAGCAACCCGGGCATGTGCCCTTGACTAGAATTGAACCAGGGACCCTTCAGTGCACAGGCTGATGCCCTATCCACTGAGCAAAACCAGCTAGGTCTTAACATCCATTCTGAAAACTCTTCTTTTTTACCTGGAAGCCAGAAGGCTAAACAGGAGGTTTTCAGACCCTCTTCCCCATTGAAGCCAGGGGCAGCTATGGAAGAGGAAGCTGTCCAAGGGGTCCTGGAAAAGCTTTTGTTCGTCTTTCCCAACATAAAAGGGACACATGCAAGGCTTTTTCTCCTTTCCCATTTTTACATCTGGAACCTGGAGGTGATGCCTATAGGGGCATGGCCACCTTGCAGCTAAGAGATGAAAACCAACATGCCAAAGATGAGGCAGAAAGAGAGTAAAGGAGCCCGAGACTGTGAGGGCTGCCTTGAGTCGCTACAGTGGCCTTGCAAAGCCATCTCTTCATTCCTTGTGTGGGAGAAAAATAGTTCTCCTTTGTTTAGGCCTAAGTAGGTTGGGCTGTCTATTACTTGCACCCAAGTGCATTTCTTTCCTCCTTTTTTTTATTTTTTTTAAAATATATTTTATTGATTTTTTTACAGAGAGGAAGGGAGAGGGATAGAGAGCCAGAAACATCAATCAGAGAGAAACATTGATCAGCTGCCTCCTGCACACTCCCTACCAGGGATGTGCCCGCAACCCAGGTACATGCCCTTGACTGGAATCGAACCCGGGACCCCCGAGTCCGCAGGTCGATGCTCTATCCACTGAGCCAAACCAGTCAGGGCTCTTTCTTCCTTTTAAAAAAAAAAAAAAATTTTATTGATTTTTTACAGAGAGAAAGGGAGAGGAAGGGAAGGGAAATATTGATGAGAGAGAAACATCGATCAGCTGCCTCCTGCATACCCCCTACTGGGGATGTGCCTGCAACCAAGGAACATGCCCTTGACCAGAATCGAACCTGGGACCCTTTAGTCTGCAGGCCGACACTCTATCCACTGAGCCAAACTGGTCAGGGCTTTTCTTTTCTAAAAAAATATATTTTTATTGATTTCAGAGAGGAAGGGAGAGGGAGAGATAGAAACATCAATGAGGAGAGAGAACCATTAATCAGCTGCCTCCTGCACGCCCCCATTGGGGATCGAGCCCACAACCTCTGGCCGGAATTGAACCCAGGACCCTTCAGTCTGCAGGCCGACACTCTTATTCACTGAGCCAAACCAGCCAGGGCCAAGTGCATTTCTAATACATCTGCACAGCGCTCAGGATCTACAGTCCTTTCAGACCCTGTTTGAGATCTGAAAAAGGAAGGGCAAATGTATGAACTGCAAAATGCAAAAAGAAAAACAGCCCAGCTGGTGTGGCTCAGTGGTTGAACATCAACCTAAGGACCAGGAGGTCAAGATTTGATTCCCAGTCGGGACACATGTCTGGGCTGTGGGCTCAATCCCCAGTTCAGGGCACGTGGGAGGCAGCCAATTGATGATTCTCTCTCATCATCGATGTTTCTATCTCTCTCTTCCTCTCCCTTCCTCTCTGAAATTAATAAAAATATATTTAAGCCCTGACCGGTTTGGCTCAGTGGATAGAGCGTCAGCTTGCGGACTGAAGGGTCCCGGGTTCAATTCCGGTCAAGGGCATGTACCTTGGTTGCAGGCATGTACCCAGTGGGGGAGTGTGTAGGAGGCAGTTGATTGATGTTTCTCTGTCATCGATGTTTCTAACTCTCTATCCCTTTTCCTTTCTCTCTATAAAAAATCAATAAAATATATTTTAATATATACATATATTTAATTAAAAACCAAAAGAAAAACAGAAGACAGAAATTATTATGACTAGAAAATATAATGCAGGCCCTGGCTGGATGGCTCAGTGGGTTGGAGTATCATCCTGATATGCTAACGTTGTGGGTTTGATCCCTGATCAGGGCACATACAGGAATCAACCAATTCTTATATAAATAAGTAGAACAAGTTGACGTTTTTCTGAAATCATCAAATGAACAAATGAACAAACAACATAATTTTATAGAAGTGTTACTAATTGTGAGATTCAGCCTTCGTAAAAATGCCCCTACATATAGAAAGTAATTTGTCGGTTAGATTATGTCACTTTTCAAGCAAAGTGATGGCTGGCAATTGCCAAGAAGCCATGGCTCACGGCAAAGTCAATGAATAATAATCTAATAATTTAAATTTCAAAAATAATGTCAAAAGTTTCCACAACGAAACACAATTATATGAATGCAGGAAGTGGGTACATTTGAAAATTTCCGATAAGACATGAGATAGGACATTCCAAAGCGTAGTGTCCTTAAGATAGCGGGGCTCCTGTTGTCACACATGCAGGACCCATGCTTTCGGGATGATTGTAGGACATGTTCTCTAGAGTTTGATAAAACTTATTATACTCAGTATCCAAGCCCCTAAGATGAAAAAACTTTGCCAAAATGAGCTTTAGGAGCAGGTAGACCAAGTGATTAGGTTTGTTTTGTTTTTTTTTGGTTTAAAACATTAACCGTCCCGGGGAAGAGACTGTAAAATGTCCCCAATATAGTTCATACCTTCCTCCATGCTACTTAGGCCTCTGTTATTTGACATTGCTTTCACTATGGCCAAAATGAATTTACATGGACACATAGGTCTATTTAATTTTTTAAAAATTCTTGCCTGAGGATATGTTTTTCTTTTTATTTATTTTAGAGAAAGAGGAAGAGGGAGAGAGAGACAGACCAGAGACAGAGAGAAAGAGAGAACATTGGCGAGTTGCCTTCCATATGCACTCCCAGTGGGAATGGAACCTACAACCTAGGTATGTGCCCTGACTGGGTACTAAACCCACGATCTTTCCGTGTACAGGCTGATGCTCCAACCCACCAAACCATCGGCCAGCGCTAGTTCTATTTAATTTTTTAAAACATATACATATAAAATATTTTCTTAACCTTAGTTAAAAAAAAAACACAAACAAAAAACAAAAGAAGCTAGTGATGGTTACACACTTGAATACAATTGCCCAAACTTATAGAAAGGATCTTAAAATGGGCGAATTTTATTGTGTAAAAATTACATTTCAAATACAGCTAGGGAGAAAAAGAAAAGGGCAGGTTCCTTGGTTTCAGGATCGATCCCCGGTGGGTACGGGAGATGACCAATCGATGTCTCTCTCTCACATTGATGTTTCTCTCTCTCTGTCTCTCCTCCTACCTCCCACTCTCTCTAAAAATCAATGGGGACAAATATTCTTGGGTGATGATTTAAAAAAAAAAAATGATGATGATATTCTTTTGGGATAATTTCACTGTGATAAAACCATTTTAAGATGTCAATATTTACAGAATGCCAACCTTACATCCTATTCAACTATTTAACATCTTTTATTTTTAACAAATGTGCAAGTATTCCCATGGTGTTTGAAAATGCCTCGAGAATGTAAGTGACCAAAGAACTCGAAGACAATTAGGAAGCGGGAAAGAGGAAGCCTGAAGCCCCAGTTTTCTGGCTTAGTGCATTGTGACGGGACTAGCCAATCAGAGGGCTGAAGGCCCCGGGGGAGACAGTGTGTGGTGGAGAGGACGCGAGGGAGGAGGGCCTTAGCCCATGCCTGACTCAGACTCTGAGTGGAGTGGGACTCAGCTGATGACAGTACAGAGACATGGAGAGGCAGAGAACAGGCCCAGATAGCACTCCCAAGACATCCCTGCATGCTCCCTGCCGTGGGCTAGACTGCGGCCAGGCTCCAGATGACCCTGCGGTAAGGCTGTGGAGATGGGCAGACGTAGCAGGGTCTGGATGGAAGTTGTAGCAGAAACTTAGGGAGGTCCCCAGCGCTGGGCCAAGGTGGGGCACAGCCTACTGCATACACTTAGGCAGCAGAAGGAGAGAGCTCTGGAGGGGACCGAGCCACACTCCTAGGGGAAGACCCCTCAGTCCCCAGCTAAAGACCAGCAGAAGCCAGGGCTCCCTTGTCCCTAGGACAGGGCAGATATAGGATTAGGAAAACAAGAAGTTCCCCTTATTCCTGATGACACCACTGGTATTGGTTAAAGAGGCAGTGTGGCTGTATCTCCCTGTGAATGTTCTTTTAACAGCAGGACTAACCACGCACACCTTCTATGTGGTGCACACTTGCTATGAAAATCCAGAAACAAAATGTTTCTGATTCAAAATGCTCTTTTCTCCTGAGAGCTCAGTGGCTTTCCATCCAATTTCTACCCCATCCCTTCTTAGTCCTAAAGACCAGTGGACAGGAATCCCTTCCTCCCTCCTTTCCAGATCCCTTCCTGCACAGTCCCCGGCCCCTGCACTATTCAGTGCCAGCAGCTCTTTCTCACGGTGTGAATTATCCCCACACAGTAGGGGCTGTGCAGGAAGGCAGCACTAGGGGAGAAAGGAAACATCGATGGAGGCGGCTCTGAAACCTGAGGCATAAAACCAAACCACTGGGCTCTATTGTCAGCCGGAGAGAGGGGCTGCCTGGGGAGCTGGGTTTCCCAAGTGTGAGCTCAGGAGGGCTAAGATGTCCTCTCGTGTGTGAGATGTAGGGAGGATGTAGCTCCTGACGAAGGAGGCCACTCAAGACAGACGGCTTTGCTGGCCCACGTAACCAGCGCTGTGCAGCGCTGTGTCACAGCCAGGCTTCCTTCCTGTCACACAAGGGAATGCATGCCAGGAGACCAGAAGCAGGAAGCCAGGGCATCCTAACCCTATCACCCTGCAGAAACGAGCTTAAAATGCTCAACCAGAGCGGCCTAGGAGCTGAAGGGAGGAGTGATTTCCAGACAGCCCCATCCAGCTCCCCTTCCCCATACCCCTCCTCCCTCTTCATTACTCAGGCCCACTCCTCTGCAAGAGGGTAGAAATATGAACCCTCGATGCTTAGCACAGGGCACAGGGCCGGCCCAGGCCCCGCTGACACCTCCCCTTCCCCTCTGATAGGCCTGAGCGTTGAAAGTCAGTCACAATGCTGAGAACCAACCCTGTGTGGCTATTTTTCTTTTTTTTTTCTTTTTCATACTTTGAAAAGTGGAAGTGGCTTGGGCTGCTCTCAACTTCAGAGAGACCCTGTGAGCCACAGCGTCTGGTTTTGGCTGGCCTATCTCCCACTCCATAGCTTGCTCTGGCTCCTGTTGTCAGTCAGCCCCTCAGCGAGGTCAGAGGTGGGACCTTTAGGAAGATGGGGTCTGGGGGTGGGTTCCTCCAGAACCCGACCACAGACAGAGATCCTGGTGCAACAGTTCATTTGGGAGGTGGCCTGGGAGATCCCAATGGGAGATGAGGCAGTGAGGCAGTGAGGCAGGGAGGGAAGAAAGCCATCACAGGTATTAATGAACAGGTGACCCCTGTGAGCAAGTGGGGTTCTTTGGGGGCTTCTGGAAGATTCTGAGGCACATAAAACAACAGATTCGCCTCACCGGAGTGGTGAGCACTGTCATTGCTGCTGAAGGCTGCTCCTGGGACAGCCCCCAGTCCTCTGGCCTGCCCTGAACGGGGTCCATATACGCCAGGGACAGTTTCCAGGTGGAGAATCACAGGGGCGTGCAGTAGAAACCCCCAAATCTTGGTGGTTTATTTCCATTGCGGGAAGGGGGTTCTGGAAATTGCAGTCACTCATGGACCTGGAATCAGGGAGCAGCCACCAACTTGAACACGGCTGGTGACCCAGCCAGAGTCCTGAACTGGCAATTAAAGCTGCGGCCAGAGTGACAAATCTCTTCCACTCGCAGCTCATTGGCCAGAGTTCCTCACACGGCCCCGCCCACCTGAGCCTGGACGGCAGTGAGCTGGCTGAACGAAATGTTACAGCTTCCCACAGACTCCAGCGATTTGCAGGATAAAGCACAAGCCCATGAGCATTTTGTGCATAAGACTTTCTGAGACCATCTCCTCCCAAAATCAGATGAACTGTCTCTATTGGGCCCACATTCCTGCCTTTCACCTCTTGGTCCAGCTGAGAAGTGAGGGCCTCCTTCAGCAGTCATGTGGCCCATTTCATCCCTTTATGTTTATTGCTTAGTGTCTGTCTTCCCCTCCAGAGGGGACATATCCCTAACTTTCCTGAAGCTGCGCACCACTCTCTGGCTGGCCTCCACTCCTGCACCCACACTGTGCCTTGCTGCACCAGTTTTGCACACACGCGGGAGCCCTTGTGCTTCTGGGGCCTCCGTCTCCTGAGAACACTCCCTCCAGAGCCCCTGTGAGTCCTGTGCTCTCTGACTTGGTGCACATGTGCATCCTTGTGTTGAAGACAGTGGTGGAGACACTAAGTGGGAATTCAGGAACACGCACTCCCGAATCTTCAGTTGGAGAAGACGCTCTCTGCTCAGGAATTTATGGGAGCAAGAGGCAAGCTTCTACTGTGCCAACCCTCCAAGATTTGGGGTTTATCTGTCAATGACCCTGGAGTTACCCTAACTAATAACTGAGCTTACTCACGCTCAGGGGTGAAATGTTTGCAAGCCCATTTGTCCGCTCGTTGGAAACCATGTTCTCCAATCAGCTTTATCGGGGATAATGGCGACCATTTGTTCTCCACCTGACACCAGCCTTTGTCTTTCGATTTATTTTGACTTTGGGTGAGGGAAGGGGGAAGAGGTTGTTTATTAAGACCCCCTAAAATCCCAACGATAATTAAGGCCTGAATAATACCACTGGTGCTATTGATGAGGAGAAGGGAGGAATGAGTTGCAAACCTATCAAAGGACGTTGATGTGATTGTACAGTTGTTTCCCAGAAGAGAAAAAAAAAAGAGCAGATTGAACTATTTTTTAACGTCAAGAGCTAAAGTAGCCTGGGGGGAAATGTAATATATTATAAGCAATAAGC
>PVJC01020459.1:0-29178 GCA_004026665.1 Murina feae
GAGTGCACAAATTTTTGTGCACCGGGCCCCTAGTTTAAATTATAAAAGAGAAATTCACTTTTACAATACATAAAAAATCAGCTAAAGAAACTTAACATTATCTTTTAAAGTAACTCAAAATATTTTTCTCAATTATATTTAGTTTCTGAGAAAGATTCATGAAATGCAGTCATTTTACCTGACAGTGTATATTCGGTACCCTTAATATTATCAATTATGTCCCAGCATCGCTCATCCTTTACACGTGGAAGTCCATCAAAATTAGTTTTCCTATATTCCAGTATAAAATGATCAATCTTATTATCTTCTTCTGGCATTCTCCAAGCTACTGTCACAGCATTGTCAGCCACCAAACATTCTATGGGATCTATCTCTGGAGCTTTGGGGACTGAAGAAAAAAGGAAAAGGCTAATTTAACATAGTACTAACCCAATATTTATGTCTGTCATTCAAGCTACAGGTTTTCATGTTGCTTTTGAACTATTCAACTGAATTAGCCTTGAGAAGAGAAATATCCTGTAAGTACAATATATTTTTCAAAGCTCTGTTTAAAAATTCATGTTTAAAAGATTTTTTCATAATTCAAAGTTTATTAAATCCTAGTTAGCAAAAAGCAATTCAAACACGCTAAGAAAAAGAATGACTTGTTACTTCTCAACATGTACATTTAATCCAGTTGTAGACTATAAATCACTATTGAGAAAAAAACTTGTTTTAACTCCAATAATTAAAATAATTCGATATTTTCAATGTATTTAAAAAATCTTGTTTATAAAATAATTATAATTCCTCAGCACTAAACAAAAATTAACTCCTCAACCCCCGAATACTTAAGAATTTTAAAATGCTGTTCAAAGAGTTTTCTGAATCATTAAAATAAATAGGTATAAATGAACCACAATTAACATGTGTGAGCGTTAATCAATTTCTTTTCCATAAAACAGATTTTTCCATAGTTCCTCAACATTAACAGATGTCTCATTTACATATCAACAGGCTAATTGAAGAATGTGGTCCTCCCCTGATACAGAAGTGTCTGAAATGTGTGAAACTGTGCAGGTGTTGTATTTAAACATTTTGTCACTGAAAAAAGTTTTAGTGACACGGCTATCTAACAGTGTACTGAAAATTTTAGTAAATACAGTTAAGACAAGAAAAGGAAGTAAAATGTATAGAGATTACAGAGGAAGAAATACAACTGTCTTTGTTTGCTGATGACATGATTATCTATGGAGAAAACGCAAAGAATCAATGAAAAATTCCCTGAAATTAGCAATCAATTATAGCAAGTAAGTGGCAGCCAGGGTTAAAGTCTAAGAAGACTGGGTGCAGAATCCAGTGCATTACATTGTGATGTACTGCTGTGTTAAACTAACAATAAAATATATCCCTTAATGGGATTCTTAAAAATGAAATTTTAACTACCAGTAAAATAATTCTCTAAAAATGAAGTCTAGCAAATTTAATTATTCCTAGAATGAAAAAAAGTATGCTATATTTCCTTTTCTTTTCTTAAAATATATTTTATTGATTTTTTTTACAGAGAGGAAGGGAGAAGGATAGAGAGTTAGAAACATCAATGAGAGAGAAACATCGATCAGCTGCCTCCTGAACATTCCCCTGCTGGGGATGTGCCTGCAACCAAAGTACATGCCCTTGACCGGAATCCAACCTGGGACCCTTCAGTCCGCAGGCTGACAATACTATCCACTGAGCCAAACCGGTTAGGCTATAT
Organism: Murina feae; assembly: GCA_004026665.1. Classification (NCBI taxonomy): domain Eukaryota; kingdom Metazoa; phylum Chordata; class Mammalia; order Chiroptera; family Vespertilionidae; genus Murina; species Murina feae. Next base: position 1,736 of record PVJC01020459.1, read on the forward strand.
TTCTTTAATATTTACATTCCAATGTTTATACAGAAAAATCTTGCAGAAAATATATTTTTATATATAAATTTGCATGTAATAGATACACTTACCTGGCAAAAACTTCAAAGTCTGCAACATCTGTCTTTCCTGAGAAAAATCCACCATTAAATGAGTCATGTTGTCACTGACCTTTGGTTTCAAAGAAAGGCGAAAGGCTGAAGCCATCGTTACTCTACAGCAAATACAAACATACTTTTAAAAATAAAAGAATAGGAAGTACCATATATTTAATTTATAAAACGAAAAGATAGAAATGATTTCACTCTAATGAGTTCAGAAATTTTAACAAAGATAACAAAACTAAATAGAAATTTGCTTAGTCTTTGAAAATTAACTAAATAAAAAATGTAAAGTGTTTTTAAATTTAAAAATACTTTAAGAAACTTTCCTCCAGCCAGTTTTATAAAACTGCATACAAATACAAGTATCACAAGAGACAAATATTCAATATAAATCATCTTTAACAGACCCAACAGCCATCTAAATCTCTGTACACTCAAGCTTACTGACTTCCTGATGCCAGCCTCACTCCTTTTCATATGCCAAATGATGATCTGTACATATACCCTGATTCAAACATTCTCCCTAGTAGTAACAGCTACTCCATGTGTCCTCAAATAAGAGTAGAGGTACATTGACAAAATACTGGATAGCTTGGTAGCTGCTAAGGACAGGCCATGAATGAGAAAGGAGAGAAGTGAAATCACCAGTAGGTGTCACTCTGATTATCAACATCAGCTACGTGGAAGGATACAGGAGAAACACCACTGTGAAAACACACAAAGAAATAGCAGGAGTTCAAGAAATATTTATTAGATGAATGTGGTATAAAAAAAGAAAAAAAAGAAAGCCATACCAGACCTCATTTAATCCACAACCTGTTCTGTCAATTAAACCTGTTCTGTCAATTAAAACTGGGAAGAAAAGAAATAATCATGTTTTGGCCCAGTTGGCGTAACTCAGAGGTTGAGCATCAACCTATGAACCAGGAGGTCATAGTTTGATTCCCAGTCTCATGCCCAGGTTGCGGGCTCAATCCCCAGTGTGGGGTGTGCAGGAGGCAGCCAATCAATGATTCTTTCTCATCATGGATGTTTCTCTCTCTCTCTCTGAAATCAATAAATAAATATTTTTAAAATATATATTAAGAAATATGTTTTAAAAATTATGTTCTATTTGTCATTTTGTCTCAAATTTTAGTTTTTCATATTATAATAAATTTCCACAGGTATCACAAAGTAATTTCCTTTATTATCTTTTGTCAAAGTAATACAAAAGTACTATTTATGAGTGTTATCCTCCTAGTACACAATTTGGGAGAGGAAGTAAACAGAGCTGGAGGAACAAAAAGTATAGCAGGCCTAGTCATTCAGATCTGCCAAATCTACTCTAGAAATCAATGATTTAAAAGATACCAAACTTGTTGCTGTCTTCAGTCATTTTAGGATGAAAAAATGTCTAACTGTTGCTGTACTCAGTTACTTTTAAAACTAGGAAACTAATCACTTTATTTAGAAACAAAGTTGACTGATCTATTTATCAAGAAGAAAGTGTTATATTTAAATACAATTTATGGGGAAGGGAACTCACACTTACTGAACTCCAGTCATAACACTTACTTCTCACATACTACTTTAAGATGCTGGTTCTCAATAATAAAATTTCAGATGATATCAATAAGGAGTTAAGAACAAAAGCTAAGTCTTACATACTTTGTTCTTTATAGCCCAAAGTATCTTTTGATTGGAAGGCTTCTGAGAGAGCTATATTTAGATGAGTACTTAGTAACTGCCCATAGAATCAATGAATGGGTTTGAACCTACTTAGTTGCTTCTAAACCTAATTATTAAAGCGCATTTTTTGAACTTTTGAGAAAAAAATATCTGAAAATATTTTAGGAAATTTAATTCTGAAACTTTACCTGTAAAACTTGATTTAATCACTAAGGCCTCAAAGAAAAAGAATGTTTTCCCAAAAAGCAATAGAAAGGTCTATCAAAGCCTAAAAAAACGAGACTGACCTTCATTTCTAGTCAATGAAAATTTCAGTCTCCATAAATCAAGTTAGATGTAGAGCAATGCTTTATCTTTCAAAACACTGAACATTTTATTTTTAAACTGAATACTTTTAGACAATTGTGTCTCAATGCCCAAACTAATAATTGAAATTCATAGATAATTATATTATAGGATCCATGTCATTACAAATGTTTTAATTCGCCCTGACTTTCTTGATTTATTTATAATAGTAAAGCTGAATACAAGGCTCAAACTTCTCCATTTTATTTCTGCAAAGATAAAGTAACTGCAAAACATATAGATGGACACTTTTAATTTCCTAAAACTACCTAATTAACAACTCTTCCTTTCATGACCCCTTTCCTTCAAGAACCAGTAACTCCCACAATATACCTCAACTAATCATTTCCCAACATTACTAAGCACCCAGACATGAATACCAGTGCTTTGTAAAGAGATCTGCTATGTATCATATTCTCATGTCTGTCTTTAGTGTTTCCTGTCACTCCATTATTCCTCCTGTACAACTTCTGTCATATCAAACGATAAATACTGAGTTCTCATAGAAACTTTCATTTTCATATATTTGATTCCTTGCTCAGTTTATGTTGTAGACTCTTCCTTAAAATACCACTTTCAACCTCATATAAGAGAATAATCCTTTCTTCACTTAGTAAAAATAATTATTTTATTATGACTCTCTGTTTTCATATTATGAACAGCAATAATGAAATTCTAGAAGCTTGCTTCCTGGAAGCACCCAAAAACTATATTAGAGAAACTGAACACTATAAAACTAAAAATCAAGTTTAAAAAATTAAAACCAAACCCAGAAATGTTCCCTAGGTAAGAAGTAAAAATGTTGTGGGCAGCCTAAAAAAAACAAAACAGTGCAGGCTCTAAAAAACAAAACAAAACAAACAAATAAATGAAGTTTGCCCTGGCCAAAAAAAGAAACTCTGACTTCTGAGATCCCTTGTATACTGATGAAGTCAAGCCAACAACTTGGCTTAGAAGAAGCGGAAAAGAAATCAAGTTTCACTGAAGAATACATTCAGCCATGAACACTGATCATAATATAAAATTCTGACAAACAAATCTGGATGGTCAGGGGTAAGGACAGAATTCTGGGAAGCACAAAACCACAGAGATTCCTAGGAGAACCAGGGAGGATATTGCAAGGTCTCTCACAAAGTCTTTGGACAGCCCAAAGCCTGATGGATGAGGCAGTGACTTCTAATCCAGACAAACAGGGACCAGAGCACGATTTAGTGGAATAGGTGGCTAAATAGAATAATCTAGCCAGGGTGGGAAGAAAGATCACTCACAGTGAATTCCAACAAACACAACCCAAAACTACCTTATCCAAAAAACCACCTAGCATCCAATCCTCAAACACCAGTATTTTCACCTTCAAACTCTCATAATCTCCTTTCTACAGTTAGGATTTATAACAATTTATAAAATATATATAAAAATTAATATTTGTGCTAAAAATGCTATGACTGTCATGTGAATCTTGCCTCTATTCAAATCAGCCATGAGAGAAACCCAGAATTGAAGTCTTCAGCCAAGATTAACAACAGAGACATTGGTTTTCGCACAACCTACAATGAATACTTTTTAAATTATCTGATGAAGAATAATTTCACCTAGGATTCAGAGTGGGGATTTGAAGAGCTGTGCCTTTCAGAGAATCTCATAATCCTCCAATGAAGAAACCTAAGTGATCACCTCACTGGAGTCAATGGTCAGTGACTAGTCCGGCAGACCAGAGCCATCCCTCTTGTGTTAACCCAATCCAAAATTGCCAGCAGCTCTTTTAGCCTTTTGGTGTATTCATTATAGCAACTACTCAGTTTCCTTTCTTAATCCTGACTCTACCAATGAGAGAGACCTTATACTAGAGTCTTTAATTCTTTTCTTTAATATTCTCTTCCCATAAACTGGTAGTAGTGGCATTAGAAAGAGAAAGAGATGGCACCAGGAACAGGATGAAACAAAGGTGTTAACCAGGAGAGCAATGAGAGAGCTTTAGTTCCTGAAGACAATCTAAAATGCTGTGACTTCTCAGAAAATAAGACACGCATATAAAATTTAAGAACAAAAAAAATGCATTCCAGGAATATTTTTTAATTATTCAAATTGGTTCCCCACCAATTGCATAGTCAATTACTAGTAGTAAAACTAGTACTAAAACTAACTATATTATACCAGAAATGAAATTCTTTTGGAAGTACATAATTGTCTACAACTATGTTTTTAAAAAAATCTTGCTAACATACTGCTTATTACTGAAAATATGCAGAAGACTTTTTTTTTTATATTTGACCTTTAGGTATTTAACTAAGAGTCTAGTAAGAAACTGTCCTTGAATTTCATTTCTGATTTCAATAACAACACAAATAAAAATGTAGGTTTTATTCCATACCTATCCTTGATCTGTCTGGCAGCCTTGGAGCAGATCAGGGAGGAGAGAAAGAAGGCAGTTAGTGCTTTTCATGCAAGTTTCGATGGCAGTGACATGCAAGAAAAGTTAGGATATAAACCCTGGAATAGATTAGTTCATATTCACCAAAACATAAATTATAGAAAATCTGTACAGTTTGCATCAGCTTGCATAATGTGATGTTAGAATTACAGTAGAAAATCTAGACCCCATATATACCACCTTAAAAGGAGGGAAAACAAGCATTTCCAACTGAAACCAGATGACTACGAATGTTTTTTCTTACCTTAAGATTCTCATAACACACCTCCACTTTCACTCGGTCAGACACTCTTCCACTAGAACCACCACTTTCCTTTCTGGGCACCCATTTCTATGCATTGTTGGTTTTCTTACATATTTCAAATCTGCTCTCCAGTTTTTCTTCAGAGGCCTCTTTCACCACTTCATAATGATTGTTCCAAGTTTTCTCTATATGCCTTCGCTGGGCAAAGGCTGTATCCTGAGAGCTTGCCTGCTAACATATAAAACTAGGCTGCAGTTCTACATTTCTTTACCCACCCCAGTGGGGTCTTGCCCTCAGAAGACTTCAAAGCTGCCAACTTAAACTGAAACCTATTCTACATTAAGATCTTTTTTCTCTTTTTCTTTCTTTCTTTCTTTCTTTCTTTCTTTCTTTCTTTCTTTCTTTCTTTCTTTCTTTCCTTTTTTTTTCTTTCTTTCCTTCCTTCCTTTTTTTCTTCTTTTTTTTTTTTTTTTTTTTTTTTTTTTTTAGAATGCTAGCATAAGTTTAGGAAGGGGACACAGCTATTACTTGGTGACAGCCACAGAAAAATACTAGTAAAAACTGTTACCCCTTTACATTCACATGCAATATAATATATCCAACAAAAAAATTTTTTTTCCATATTGACCAGAGTAATTAATGATATATACATTGAAGATCATGTTTTACTCAACATTCCATTCCCAGTGTCTAGCATGAAGCTTGGCACACAGTAATACTTAACAATTATTAAATGTAAATGAACATTAAATGTATATAACAAAGCTTCTGTTGCCCCTCGTCTTCAGTTTTAACATTGTTCTTACTAAGTCATTTTTAAACCCATCCTAGAATATTCTGGTATGAGAACCTTCCTACACAAAAGAACAGAACTGCAAGTTAGATCAGCATATGATGCAGTTCCAGCACTATCTTAATCAATCCTGTGACCTTGCAGGCTAGTCATTCTATTTCTTTATTTATTTAGGGATTTGGGTCCTTACTATTTCTAAAGACCCTTTTTAAGCTCCACATTCTGTAGCAGACAACTCAATGCTGTGACATCTATAATATGTTCCTTAAATCATGACACTATTTTACTAGGATAAGAAATGTTATGGTGGTCAATTACATTGGTTTTTTTGTTTGTTTGTTTTTTGTTTTTTTAAGTATCATCATTACAGCTAGCGTTACAAACCAAAGCTTTTAACATAAATGTCAATGGGAAGAGAAGACTCTTCTCTTTGTTGGTGTTTCTTCACATTTGGAGAAGCTCCACTGGCATTATCCCTTAGCCTCTCTGCTCCCTCGTTTCTCCTGGAGAGGTGCTATCACCTAATCTGATTGACTGACTTTGAAAGGAGACACCAGATATAAGTAGCTCAGCACCTTTCCCTTTTTCTGGCTGCTTGGTTGCCCACAGAGAACATATACATATTCTGTTCTTTCCCTTGATGCAGTAAGTTTCACTGAAACAGGCTACCCCCACAGACACCTGAGGTAGCCCCTGTAACTGACCATATCTACGTGAGTATCCCTGTCTATTTCTACAATTAAGAAAGTTTGCCCATTGTTATAAGCCACACTTTCCAATACCATTTTAACAATATTTGGCCTCTTATCAGCTTTATTTTTATCTGATTTCCCAACTGGTTTAGAACTTGGTTAAAGGAATATTACTAACCACTCTCAAATAACTCAACAATATAAAGACCATCACAGTTTTTTAAACTGACCATAATTATTCAATTTTGTTTCTAGTGTTACTCAACTTACTAAGGTGCCATTTTTAGTGCATGTAAGTGTACACATGTACACATGCATATAAGGCTTTCATGTTATCCTTTAATGTACGTGGCTGTTTGTGACAAACCAGAAATGAATAGATAAAAAGCCAGGTAATTTAGGAAAAACTGTTGGTTTATACCCATTTGGTAAAGCTGGAGACTCAGTGCCTCTTTTATTTAGGTTCAAATTTTATAATACATTCACTGTGTAAATGCAGGAAGGTTGAAAAGTTATTCTGTACAATAATAAAGCGTAGAAAGTCTCAAATTCTGAAAATATTTCTCTAATAAGCCGAATTAAAAAAAAATGTCTTGAATTGGAAAACAGCTTAATTTTTCCCCCCTGGAATTTCTTCTCCCAAAGCAGAAAACTGTCCAAAATATACATGTTGCAATATTGCTTGATTCCTCTAAGTTTCAATTTCAACTGCTAAGCATTCTGTCACTTAAACACCTCTACTACATTTATTGGCAACTACGTAATTCCACTTCGTGAGCTATGAAGAAGCCGCAGTGAATACTTGGAATTTTAGGTTATGATACTGTATATTACTGGGAAGCCTTCAAGAAGTATTAGTCATATTACCTTGCTCAACATGACTATTTCCTATTTTAATTTTGACCACTATTTCTATTTCAATCTTCTAATGAAATATTGTTTGCCAACACTTCATTTCCCTCTGTTCATATCAGACATGACTCCTTTTTGTTTTACATTCCCTTTCTCCAACTCTTCATTGTTTTTAAAATCTTATAATTTTGATCTTTATTTTTATCAGTTATAGGAATCTATCACCTAAGACCCTAAAAAGAATTGTAGTAAGAGTACAATGTAGTAGTAATCACAAATGGTTCTTCATAATTACAAATTAAATATAAAGGCAAACCAGACTCCCCAATCTCTCGTTTTTAATTCGCAATTAGTGGATATAGAAACTATTTTCTTCCTAGACTTTATCCAGCCCTTTGAAGGTTAAGATCTTATTGTTTCTATATTCTTTCTTAAACCCTTGTTTTTCTCCTTTTATAGAAAGACTAGAGGCCTGGTGCATGATTTCATGCATGGGTGGGGCCCTTCAGCCTGGCTAGTGATGGGGGCTGTTTTGCTAGTCCAGGGGGAGGGACCGCGGGAGGTTGGCCGGCTGACCCTGAGGCTGGCCAGGGAGAGGGACTGCGGGACACTGGCTGTGGGAGTGCACTGCCAACCAGGAGGCAGCTCCCGTGTTGAGCACCTGCCTGGTGGTGAGTGTCATAGTGATCGGTCGTAACAGTACTCTAAAACAGTTCTATTTATGGAGCAGCTAAATTGAATAGTATATATTTTAAACAGTTAAAAGAAGTTTTAGGCCTTGCTTACTGTACTCAATGAATCATTTTCCAAAACAGAAAAAAAATTGAGATTTCCAAATTTCTTCCCAATCAGCAGAGATTGTTTTAACTCATCAGCAAAAAATAAGAAGCAATGACCAAAGTTCAAGAGATCTGAGTTTCAGCCTATCACATTAACTAGCAAGTTAGTTAACTCTATTAGAACTCAGTTATCTCATATATAAAATGATGAGCACTAAGATATCTTCCAACCCTGAAAGTCCATCGTATATGTAGATAACTTTTTAAAATTATCCAAAATAAATTAAGCATTTAAACAATAGAATTTTCTGAAATATGGGCTGAAATAGAAAAGAGGCAGCAAAGAGCTGGTTAAAATCAGAGAGCACTAAAAATATATATAAATAAAAATCAGAGAGCACTGATAATCAGAAACCAAAATAAGAATATATCTGTTTCTGAATTATAATTGCTGAGAGAAAAATACACTAACCCTTGTCAAAAGGATGAATCTAGTTAAAGCTAGATGTCAAAACTGGTATTTGCCTGAGAGGATTTATCCTTATTTTGATTTTCAGTAAATCCCAATAGAAATCCTAGTAAAACCCAAATGCCATACAACACTGAGAAACGTTTCCAGTCTTATCTGCACGTTCCCTTTTGTTTTATACTTCAAAATTTATACTTCAAAATTTCCTACCAGATTTGGGTTAGATAATTTTGTAATGTTTCCTTGAGACAATCTGAAAATGTATAAGAGACAAATATTTAATACTTTTTCCATACTTTTTTATAACATACTAGAGACTCGGTGCACAAAAATTTGTGCACTCTGGGGGGGGGTCCTTCAGTCCAGTCTGTGCCCTCTCACAGACCGGGACCCCTCGAGGGATGTCCACCTGCTGGTGTGCCTGACAAGCCTGGGTGAGGGGCTGATGGCCGTTTCAAGCTGCCCACAGCCCCTTCAGGGTTTGGGTCCCTACTGGGGTTCCTGGCTGGAAATAGGTATCTGGGATTTATCTATCTTCTATAATTGAAACTTTGTAGCCTTGAGTAGAGCTCAGGGCCCCCAGGGCCCTGGCTTCCTCCATTGCCCAAGGCAATTCCAGTTCCGTGGCCGCCTCCATCTTAGCTGAGTTAATTTGCATATTTGCTCCTGATTGGTTGGTGGGCGTGGCTTGTGGGTGTAACGGAGGGCCAATTTGCATATTATTCTTTTATTAGATTAGATAATTGAGATGTCTACCTTCACCTCCAAAATACCATATTAAGAAAATAATTTGGGAAATAAAGGAGACTAAGTTACAGAGAGTGAAAAGAGGTAGTTTCAAAATGCTATTTTTTCTTAGGCAAAAATACCAGCTTTCAAAGAAAACAACACTGCATACCAGTTGCTTCCATACATTAGAAGCTTTATAATTTCAATATAAATGTTTATATAAAGAATTATTTTAAAAAACCACATTCACCAAGTCATAGTAAATAACTTGAAATAAACTTTGAATATAGTACTGCTCACATCTGTTCTGTGACTAAGGAATTTATATAATAAAGACTACATTTTTATAGAACATAAACACTCAAGTAGGAGGGGAAAATTGTAGCTTGAAAAATTGTAGCTTAACAAATAATTAGATTTGTTTTTAAACTGCCTTCATAACTGAAACATTCATGCTTTTTGGTGAAGGTCCTCTCTTCCCCCACATTCCTGATGTTGGTCCACAGAAGCAGCTTCTGCTCCCTTGGAAATACTGAGGGAGCTTCCATGCCTCTCCTTATTTGCTCCTCCTAGTGGTCAGAGCCTGACACTCACTGAACAATATTCCAATAATTGTGCGTCAGAAGTGGGAATTACACAAAACCCATTCTCCTTTTTCATCTGTGATCAAATGTATAAGTTATTATTTCCTTTTTGCCTTAATCTGTGCATTTCATTTCATTGTAGGCACCTGGGCAGGTAACCATTCCATCATTTCCAGTCTAAGAAGTGGGTTATGGGTAGCAAGATTGTGATAAAATGGCTGGTTAGTTATATTGACTTGGAAATTGTTCCACAGACTCAGCTCTTCATAAGAATTCAAGTTCTAGATTCAGGGGGTGGGGAAAGATAAGGATATTAATTTGGCAATGGGTCCAAGCAGTGTCGTGCAGACCAGCTCTTAGCAGAGAACCCAGGTTTGGTGGGTTTTGGCTAATTATCCATCCAGAAATAAAGTTAATGATCAGATCTCATTTGCTGGTGATCTTTCTGCATATATTTACTGTCAACCAAACTTCTAACAGTCTCAAAAAATGTGAAAGTATGTTCTAAAATCTTTTTCCATTTGTGCTATTTTTACTGGTAAATAGCATACTTCATATACAATTTTCATATTGAAGTACAACAATGTCATCATTTAAATATCAGTTACTTAAAATTCTTTTTTTGAAAAATAGTGAAGTCTAAAAAGGATTAATGGCTTGAATTTTAGCCTATGATTTTTTTTTGATCCCAAGAACTATTCATATTAATTGGATTTATTCACTTTAATATGGGACATTTGTAAACAGTATACCTTAGAAGAACTTCTTTTTCCAAATGTCTGGCAATATACTGCTAGTCTAAGTTAATCTTCAAAGTCATCTTTTCCTTTTCTTTCATCAATTAGGTGTTTGGGGCAAGCCTATTATCCATGCAACTGGCCAGGATGGTGAACTTAGGTTCTGACTTGGAATCAAACCTTTATCGGGATCCTCTTTTGATATATTCAGAAAATAATTGCAAGCAACTCTCAGTTAAGCATTTTTCTTAAATAAGAAACATAGATTTCTGGCTAGGAAATACTGACAATTCATTGTCACATCTCTAGATGGTTTAAGCTATTAAGCAATACGGTAAAATGCTGGAATACAAAACCAAAACTGTAAGATAAGCCAACTGGCACATTAAAAAATACATTTAAACCACAATATGATTTATTTTATCAAAACCTTTCTAATTTATAAATAGCTGGGAAGAAGTTTTAATTAACAAAGCTGGAAAGAACAAAAAGGAGACAGAAAGGAAGAATGATAGTCTTTGAGAGGAAGGCAGAGAAGGACTCAAATGTGAATGAAAAGAGAAACTTGGAAAAAACAAACTTTTATCAGAGTTTTTCCAAGCATCAATCCCTATTTAAATGCAACTGAATGCAAGTTATCTTTGAGTACTTGTGCACACTTTTTATAGTTTTCCCGTTTTGCTCCTCATTCGCAGGCTCTCAGCAATTAATTCCTGCTGCTATGACTGTGCCTTGTCATTAAAAGCTGCTCCAGCCACTATAAGGGAACTCTTGATAACTAGGAAACAGAAAGAAAAAAACTAAAAACTTTAGTCCTAGGTACATATTAATAGCCAATAGATTCTGAGGCTATTGAATAGAGGATATGACTCTTGCCCATGAACTCCATGACACTGATCTTGAGGACTCAGGCAACTTTTGCTTCCTGCATGTATTTGGCTATGTTCCAGATATTTGAGGTTAATATATATATATATATGCCCTCTAAATAGGTGACGTATCTGTATTTTTTAAGTACCTTAAAGTATGACACATTTCCCTCATATTGCTTTATATAGTAAGTACTACCAAATGCAAAGATGAATTTCCTCACAACCCACCTCCAAATTCAAGAATTAGCTCACTGATTTATAGAAAAATAACTTGTTTTGATTGACTTTGTTAAAAAGTAGTTTTTTAGAGTTCATTTTCAAAATGTAGTAATATAAGCCAACAAATGTTACCTTCTCAAGGAAGATTTTTCTACTTTCAACTTCACAGAAAAATCATAAAGATGAAAACATTAGGTGGACACAAATTGATTATAAAGCTACCTTTCTAACACTAATGCAGCTCACTAGTTTGTCCATGAAGACCAAGAAAAATAACATCAAATTAAAATATTTTAGCTTGATAAGATTATTAGTCTATATTTTGCTAATTATATAGCTTAATTCCTACTCTTTTCACACCATTTTTAATATATTCTACAGCCTTATTGTATATAAAATATAGCAGGTCAATTGATAATCATTGGAAAACAACTAAATAAAAACTAGAAACTAGAATTCAAAATATCTTAAACACCAGGACAGAGGTTAAAACATTAACAGTCTTTTTGCTCTACTGTTCATATTTTCATACCAAACATTGCCCTAAATAAGGGACCTACATTTTCATATTTTAATAAAATATTCTATTTCTTAAGATAAAAGGTAGAACATTAATAAGAACTTTAGTACCAAGATCTCACTAAGTTGCAGTGCTCATCTGCATCAAGTGATGATGTTTCCCAATCGGCTCAGAGAAAGGAATTCAAAACTAGATTTTATATCTCTTTTAGACTTTATGTTTTTTAGACTAAGTCCAAAGTTAAAAGGGAAAATACTATTTCTTTAATCAAAACTTTCTTTTTTAAGTGGCTTAGTTCAGATTTTTTGGTTGATTTTTTTTTTTTTGTACCTTTGAAAATTCTTCAGCCTCCTTTATATCTAATGACCGTGTTGCAAATTCTAGCAGTTCTTCAGAGTTCTCCAGGGCATTATTACATTGACTAAGCTGACTCTAGAAAAAAAATTAATCATTAAAATAAAATTTCCGATTGCCATCAGAATCTTAAATATATAGTATTGTTATAATGAACTTACAATTTTAATAGCAATAACCGAACAAAAATATTGTAGAGAGTTACTAAAGCAAGATAATCACTAGTCATATTTTGAACAAATTTCCATTATCTTAATACATTATACTTAATATCGTAAGCAAAAATAGGTAAATGGGTCTATACCAAACTTAAAAACTTCTCCACATTAAAGGAAACAATCAATAGAGTGAAAGGCAACCGATGGAATGAGAGAAAATAAATGTGAGTCATATACCTGACAAGAGATAAATATCCAGAATATATATAAAGAACTCCTACAATTCAACAACAAAAACCCCCACAAATAACACGATTAAAAAATGTGCAAAAGATCTGAATAGATATCCTTGAAAGAATATATACAAACAGAAAAGATGCTCAACATCACTAATCACTAGAAAAATGCAAATCAAAACTACAATGAGATATCACCTCACATCCATTAGGATGACTACTACCGAAAAAATAGAAAGTACATGTACTGGTAAAGGTGGTCAAAAGATATAAACTTCGAGTTATAAAATAAGTTCTGGAGATGTAATGTAGAGCATGGTGACTATAGTTAATAATAGTGTGTTATGTATTTGAAAATTGCTAAAAGAGTAGCTCTTAAAAGTTCTTACCATAAGAAAAAAGTTCGTAACTGTATGTGGTGATGGATATCAACTTAGATTTATTGTAATGATTATTAAATAATATATAAATATCAAATCATTATGTTGTACATCTAAAACTAAAATAAGTCAATTACGTCCCAAATGAAATAACAACAATATAAGTAGGAAGTAGAAAGTGTTGGCAAGGGTGTAGAGAAATTAAAACCCTTGTGCACTGCTAGTGGGAATGTACTATTATAGCAGCATGGAAAACAGTATGGAAGTTTCTCAAAAAAGCTAAAAATAGAGTTACCCTATGAACCAGAATCCCACTTCTGGGTATATATCCAAAAGAATTGAAAACAAAATCTCTAAGAGATATTTGCACACTCAGGTTCACTACAGCATTAGTCACAATAGGCAATACGTAGAAGGAACCCCAAATATCCATAGGCAGACGAATGAATAAAGAAAGTGTGGTATGTATATACATTGAAATATTCAGTCATAAAAGAGTAGGAAATAGTAGCACATGCCAAAGATGGACAAATATTGAGAACATTATGCTGAGTGAAATAAGCTTGTCACAAAAGGGACAAATGCTTTATGGTTCCACTTACAGGAGGTACCTAGGGTAGTCAAAATAATGAAAACAGAAAATACAATCGTGGTTGCCAGGAAGTGGAAGGAGGGGCAAATGGGAAGCTGTTCCAGAGGTATAGAGTTTCAGTTTGCAAGATGAAAAAGTTCTAAAGATCTGTTACACAACTATGTAAATATAGTTAACACTACTGAACTGTACATTTTAAAATGGTTAAGGGGGTAAATCACACATTGGTTTTTATTACAATTTTTAAAAAATGAGATATTAATGACCAAAAAAAAAGGTAAAAATCATTCTTCTGCAAGATAAAAACACAGTTATACACAGGAATTCACTAATTTTTGCTTTCAATAAATCAAGCATTAGATTAAAATTATTCATATTTAAATAATTTTATGATCTCACCTGTAATTCTTGTGATTTACGAGCTTGTTCCTGCTTGATACTATTAATCATACTTTCTTTCACTTCATCCAATATAGAGTATAAACTATCAAATTCTTCATCTAGCTCTGAAAGTATGTTAGAAGAATTTTCCTATTTAATAAGCAAACAAAGTTATTTTACTGAAGAGCTGTCAGACATTAAAAACTAAGATATATTTATCAAAAGAGAGAATGGATACATATTATAAACTCTCAGCCTAACATCATAAAAATAACAGAATTCTAATATTTGACACAGGCTTTAAAAACACAAAAAATCGAAGAAGCTGTCTGTTAAGGCGGATAGTATCTATTTAAGTGTACTATGAGTTAAGCAGCCTTTTATGGAATAGTCCATATTCTTCACCTTTTATAAAGCTGTTTCCATAAGACAATGTGAAAGGTTGTTTTAAGTTCACTTATCCAGAACTTATCCAGAACTTCAGACTCAAAGGCAGACCAGAAGTCAGTAGTTCTCAACCTTACTGTGCATCAGAATCATTAGTGAAGCCTTTTACTAAAACATTTCAGAGATTTTTATTCTATAACTCTTGGATATACAGGGGTGGGGCTGATTTTGTGTAAATTTTTAAATCTTTCAGGTTGTCTAAAATACTGTATTTATAAAAGATACACAGAAATTAAAGACTAAGCAGTTCCTTACTAGATTCTAAGAGCTTTATCAATCATTGGATTTTAGTGCTAGAAGGAACCTCAAAAATCATCTGTGACTAGAATTTGTAGTCAAACTGCTAAATTTTATGAAATAAATGACACATATGTGACTTGCCTAAAGCTATGGCACTAGTTGTTGTGGCAGAATTAATAAAGCATTTCAAGTCCACTGACCTCTCACTGCCTCATTAAGCAATATCCTATTATTTCAACAAGAAATAATTTAAAATATCTCTGAAATCCCTATATAAGTCATATGTATACAGTACTTGCAACAATTATAAGATGAAAGATACTATCTTAAGGCATTTTTCAACTTAAATGAATCATTCAATTAAGAGGAGCAAATTGGCACTCAGAGAACGAATAAATACAATCTATTATAATATCATAATCCAAACTTTTGCTTATGTTAATAAAAATCAGACATCATCACACCAGTCTTACCAAAAGTGGTGTTAATCGTTTTACTAGTTTATTTACAATGGTAAAAACAAGCTGTGAAGAAAAGACATGTAGTCTAGAAGGCAGAAGACTTAAGTCCCACATCAATCACTCAATAACAATACAACCTTGGACAAGCCACGTAAATTCCTGGACCTCAGTTTATTCATCCAAAAGGAATTGGACTACTTACTCTTTTCCCCTCAATAACCAACTGACACATTTTTCTAGTGTCTTGCTTACTCGCTCCCTTGTGTGCACCCATCTTCAGTGACCAATCTAGTGTAATTACCCCTCTATTTTTTTTCTAAATTCCAGGGTACAGTTCTATTAATCTGGCAATCAGAAAAATATTTTGGGCTAGTTCTATCTTTTGGTCTCTTTGTCCAGATATCAAATGTGATGATTCTTTCACCCATAGATCAAGAGTTTCAGAACTTTCAGTTTTGCTTACTTTAAAAAAGTGGATTTGTGAATTCACCAAATTTCCCACTAAAATAGTTTGAGAAAGACTGCCAAAGTGGTGAAGTCAACTGACTTCAATTACAGTAAACTCAGTAAGTGAAATACAATGACTATAAGGTCTAACAGGCCAAGGACCAGACAATTACCTAGGTTAAAACAAACAAAAACCATGAAAAAGATTCACTGTCTACAAAAAAAAGAATCCTTTTAAATTCATTAAGACACACTCATGGGAGGTATCACCAGCTTATTTATTATTTACAGTATGGATTATCTCCCCAAATCTGGGACCATTTTCTTAAGTATTCCTCTCCCTCCTCATTGGGCACTTTACCTTTTACTTTTATGTTTTATATTCATCTCATTTTATGAGGAGACCTTTTACTATCTACATTTTCCTTCCATTATTTACTGTAAAAGAATGTTTAGCTTCTCAGTACTTTTGAAAGATACAATTTGTTCTTAGTTAGAAATAGAAAAGACAAAAATAAAATGGAAAATGAACACTACAATATTCCTAGAATTATAATTCCAGAGTTTTCTTTTTCCCTTACTACTTGACCATTCCATGGAGAACGCAAGAATAGCAAAGAAAGTATTTTTATCAGATGATTAAAAACCCTGCTCTCATCTCCACTAGTTTATAATCTAGAGTTGATACAATGTTTTTATACTTCTGATTTGATCCAACAATCATTCATTATAACATATTTACACAAACTTTTAAAAGAAATTCATACCTGAACTCCTTTTAGTGTTTGATTTAGTGTATCAATAAAGTTCTGAATTTCATCATTTTTATTTGCCAGAGTTGAAATGATCCTTTGTAAAGCTTCCTAGAATAAAAAAAAAGAAACATTATGATGTTTTAAAAGAGAATTATAACCTTCATTAACAACAATTCTCTAAATAAACCCTTTATTTAAGAGTATATCTATATATATAAAAGCCTAAGCAACTGTTTGACCAGTAGCTATGATGTACACAGACCACCAGGGGGCAGATGCTCAACACACAGATATGGAAACTGATGAATCTCAGAGGGAAAGGGGGTGGGGAGAGGGTGGGAAGAGATTAACCAAAGATCTTATATGCATACTAGAGGCCCGGTGCATCCGTGCACCAATGGGGCCCCTCAGCCTGGCCTGTGTCCTCTCACATCTGGGACCCCTCGGGGGTATGTCGGAGGGGCCCCAATCCCCACAGGCCAGGCTGAAGGACTCCACGGGTGCACGAACCCATGTACCTGGTCTCTAGTTATATAATAAATAGGTGCAATCTAAACCTTCTTGTTCAAAATTTTCAAAAACCTAAAGTTAAAAGGGATATGTATGTGTACTGTTCTAAAATATCTTATTCCTAATAAACAAGTTAATCACCATCATACCTTTCACAATGAAGATGATCACTATTAATTAATTGTTTTTTTTTAAGGTTATACGGCTATGGCAAAGAAATAGAACCAAACCTTAAACACTGCAAAAACAAATGAAAATTTCTAATATAACATCAGGATACTAGGAATAAAAACAGAGACACTGAAATTTGACACTGTTTATAAAAATATAAACATTTTAGAAATATGAAAGGTAATACATGTGCAACTTAAGTTACAAAATTCACTATAATATTTACAGATACTATAGAAGCATAATGAGGTAAGTAATTTTAGTAGCAAATACCTCAGACTTTTTGATAATGCTTCCTATTTAAAAAACACTTGGTTATTTAATTTTCTCATACACTCTATTTCAGTACTATCCAATAAAATGTTCTGCTATGATGGAAGTGCCCTCTATAGATGATGTCCAATATAAAAGTCACTAGCCACATGAAACTAATGTAGATAGTTTTGAAATGTAGATAGAGCAACTGAGAACCTAAATTTATTTTTTAGCTTTAATTTCACTTTTTTTATAGAATGTGGAACAAGTACTGTCATATTGGACAGCACAGGTATAGCTGTTTAATAACTCCCCATGGTTAGTAACATCAAGACCCAAAGTATTTGTATTCTCAGTAAAAATCAAATGCAAGTATTTATACTTTATAATTTTCCCAGACACACAAGCCTTGTATCTGTAAATACCTACAAGTGTAAAGTTTTCAATAATTTCCTGGAAGATTTTGTGTGATACAGATTCTCCTCAAAATATAAGCAAATACTGATAAAAGGCTATAAAAGAAGCTCAGGAAATAATTTGACGAAGGGATAATGCTTCATGTAAATGCACATAAAAATTAAAAAGAATTACTACAGTTCTCATTTAATTCTCTCAACAATCCCTGCAGATAAGAAAGTCTTGTCATCATCCCTTGGGCTGCCTAAGGCTCTGTGCTGTATCTCACTTACCTATACTATTTATTCCCATCCTCACCGCTGGTGGTATTTTAATACAATAATAGTACAATGAAAGAAGACTCATATCAAGAGTTAGCTGTTTATCCTGTTGGTGTAACTCCCAGAAACAGGTGTACCAAGATTTGAATACAAAGATGACCAGCAGAATGGAGCTGAACTTGGGGGAGGAGCGGGCACAACTGGAGAGACACAGAAAAGGAAGGCAGAGGACTTAAGAGTCTTCCTAGTAGCCCTGGCCCGGTGGTGCAGTGTCGCCCTGTACGCCAAAAGGTTGTGGACTCGATTCCCAGTCAGGGCACATACCTAGGGTGCAGGTTCAATCCTGATTGAGGCACGAACAGGAGTCTCCCCCTCCCCCCCATTCCTCTCTCTTTCTCAAATCAATAAAAAATATATCTTCAGATAAAGGTTAAAAAGAAAAAGAAACATCAAATTCCAAACAAGTATTTATAATATGAGCCCATTATGACATGTATCTGACTCATTTATTATCAAAATCTGATGGTGAAGGCAAAGAAAACTTTCATCTGCTCCATGGGATCTTATCAATCGGAAAGGATGCCTACAAGGGTCTCAGATTTCAGCTCAGATCTCAAGTCTCCTATTACCTTCCAAACACTGATGGACAAAGTGATAAACACAGATGGATAAAGGCAATATACATTACACAAAGCTTGTCTAGATAATTTAATTGTATTTTGCAAGATGTCAGGTGGCCATAACTAAAAATTCTAGGTGATGTATATCTGAAGATATGCTTTAACAAATACCAATTCTGCTGGATCATAGTAAAATAATAGGACAAATATCTCCAGAGAATTGTGCACAGGCAACTGCAGACACAATCCTTTGGTCACACATCCCAATAACCAGGAAAAGATTTCTGATTCGAATTCTACATTAGTATTTCAGACAGTGGAGATACATAAATCCAGAACCACTGCAAATATCACTAATTACTAATTGATCTACCACTTAAGAGGGTCAAACTATTATCACAGGCATTTCAGTCAGAATACAGTCAGCACTTCATGTGCCAAGCACTGTGCTAAGGTTTGAACAAGGAATGTCTTTTTTAATCTTTACGACAGATTTTTGAAAAATACTATGTTAGTCTTTGAATTTTATGGTTGAATAAAGGGAAGATTAAACAAGTTAAGAAATGGTCTTAGATCACACAGCTACAATTCAAATACAGGAAGCTGCCTCCAAAGCTTGTACAGGTGTACTGGTTAATAATGCAGATTTTTTTCACTAAATGGAGTTACACCTATGTTGATATACATGTGATTTGATATGTATGCTATTTTGATGTATTGACAACAAGCTTCAAAACTTCATATGTCAAACTTTCTGAAGGCGTTAATATCATAGATATTTTTACACTTAAAAATGTTGAATTTCATGCCAAAAAAAAAAAGAGCATCTGCAGGAAGTTTTAATTCATTACTTTATTTTGAAGAAAAGTGTTGCTGAATACTTCGGGAAACTTATGGTGAACATGCTCCATCTCAAGATACTTGTGAATGCTAGTCTAAAGGCTTTAAAGGTGATGATCTGGATGTGAAAGACAAAGAACATCCAGGTCAACTGAAAAAGTTTGAAGACCAACAATTACAAGCATTATTGGATGAAAATGTGTGTCAAACTCAAAAACAACTTGCAGAAAGATTAAACAATGCTCAAATTGGGTCTTTGAATGGTTTGCCTCAAAACAAGAAAAGCTCTATTGGGACGGTATCCACAAATTATGTGAAAGATGGGGGAATTGTGTTGCTAGCAATGGACATTACTTTGAATAAAGCACTTTTGATGTTTCTCTTGAAATTATCGTGTTTTCTTTGATTACAAAATACGCATAATTAACCAGTACACCTGGTACTTTTACACTATCCTAGACTGCTTACACTGGTACTGTACAAAAAAATTATACAGTTCCTACAACCAGAGCAAATGAATCAATGAAACCAACATATAGAATTCCTGGAAAATATCCTAATGTCATCAGGAATGATGCCATTTGCATCACCCTACACCAGCAATTTTCAGACTTTTTTATCTCATGGCACACATCAACTAATCTGCAGCACACCAAAAAAATATATTTTTTGCCAATCTGACCAAAAAAAGTATAGTTTTTATTCATTCACACCCAATGGCTATTGTATTGACTGTCTGGTTCATTCATATATATATATATATGTATTTGACAATCTAAGGAAAAAGAGGTCAATGCTACTGACTAAATAGTAAGGTGTTGCATGTTTTAAAAATTCTTATGGCACCCAGTGTGCCTGCCACAGCACACCAATTGAAAATCAATGCTTTATACCAGACCTCTCCTTTGAATTAGGTAACAAAAGTTGAAATCCAGAGAGCTCTATCCAGCTGGTAAGCTACACAACCAGAATCTTGCCAGCTGACCATACCTATGGCAACACAAACAAGAGTACTGTGGCTCAGATGTGATGCAAGGAGCTGAAAATGAGAAGTATATATTGTTGAGGAATACAGGAATCTGAGCATCACACATAGCTAGCTAGCAGGGCCATGCCCTTTCTAATGGTGAAACAAGCTGGGACACTATCTGTATACAGATGCAACTAAGGTGATCCACAGGAAAACAATCTAATTCTCATTTGGCAGGAGCGCTCTTTCCACCCTGAGCCCACTTGTAAGCTATCAGGGCAGAACAGGAGGAACTTTCCCATCTAGAATTTAAGGAAATAGAGAGGCTGAAGAAGCTTCATCCATGTACAGTGACCTGTGAACAGGCTAGCCATCCAGTCAGGTTTAGGAAGCTGATATTCAGGCAAGAAAATCAGAGGTCCCACCACCTGATTGAGGGCGATGGAGTGGCAATGGAAGTAGGGGTACTCTCACATACTGCAGTATAACCTGATATAACGCTTCTGAAGGGCACCCTGGCAATACACATCAAAAGATTTTTTTAAGTATGTACACTGATTGTCCAATTCTAGTTCTACTAATTTATTAAGTAAATTCTATTTCTACTAACATAAGTAAATAAGAGTTTAATCAGAGACTTGGCTACAAGGATGTTCATATCACTATAATTTATAACATTAAAAGGTTGGGACCAAGTTATATGCACAACAAAGGGGTCTTGATTAAAATTCAAGAAACACATCTTTTGTATGGATCCATACAAAAGAATTCTGCTGTATTAAGTGTTGTAAAATAATATTAACGTGGTAAAAGATTCATCACATATTCAGTGAAAGGCAAATTATAAAACAATATACAGAACATGATACCATAGTTTTTTAAGTTTCTATATCCATAAAAAAGACTGCAATGTAATACATACAAATGTTAAAGAGGTTATCTCTGGATGGCAGGATTATGGGTGACTTCTTTTTATATATCTATATTTTCCTACAATACACTTGTATTACTTATATTTATAAGGTAACTAAATACACAGGTTGGCTATGCTAATGCTTTATTATAAATTTGTTAAAAATGTAATTAGCTGTCAATCAGCAAGTATCAATAACTGAGATCAGATGCTATCAGAACCTTGTGCCTGGGAAAAAGTGCCAACTGAGGGTATGAAACATATAAAAGGAAAGATGGAGACAAAATCCGCCAACTTCAAAATATTGTACACCCTAGGTTGAACACTAAGGGAAATATTCAATGTTTTTGCTGCATGAATAACTCTTTGTATATTCAGCTAGGCATTGCAAAGAAGCATTACGTTAAAAAAATTTAAAGGTCTGCTTCACTATATTTCTAATTTCTTAAACTGTCCAGTTCAATAAGAAATGAAAACACCTGTATTTAAATAAGTGATCATGAGTATGTCAGTATGGTCCTGTGAGGAGGGTACCTCATATCTCATCCCAGATTACTTTGATCCATTCCACAGGAATGCATGCAGTTGTGATTAGCTGGGGTGTATAAAAACTCACTTATTCTTGTTCAAAGGTCTACTTTAAAAAGCAAAACCTTCCCTCAAAAAAGAAAAAGAACCATCCAGTCTTATGCAGTCAAGTCTCACCTGACTATCACTAACCCTTTCCAAGTAGTAAGTAAACAATACACAAGAAAAAGTGGAGAAAAGCAAACAATTGACAATGTCTGCTTTGGTGACATCCTTACTCAGGTATCCCTCCTCTTCCTCTCTACCTTTATTATTCCTACAGCATCTACCATTTCCCAGAAATAGCAACCCCTACGAATGTGAATGAACTCCTGTTCAAAATTTAACGTAAACTATCAGATTCTACGTATCGCCATTCTTAAAAGGTGCAGTCTTATTTGTATCAATGGTTTCTTTGAATATACACATTTCATCAGGTAGAGAAATCTTTGGGATTTTATCTTAAAACCACTTACGGACATAATCAAAGGTCTGAGTATCAAACAAAGCCACCTATCCATAACACATCCTGTTCACAAAAGTGTCCCAGAAACTCAATATAAACAAAATCCCTCTGTTTATTTCTAGGAGATAATACTGTCGTTTTCCGTTTTCCGTATCCAACAGTATGCCTCACATACCCAAGGCAATTATGCTCTCTTCCTCTACTCAAACAGAGCATCTGTTGCTAACACAACACTGAAGTCCAAGATATTTTCACGGACAAAAGAGCAGCTGGTCAAGCTAATCCATTTGCTGACCTGCCACCAGCAAGACTGTCCAGTTAACTTAATCTCTATTGTCAGACTGCATGAATCAGAACTTCCAATCCTCTTTCAATTAGGATGTAACAACTCCTCTTTGGCACCACCATTTGAAATCATTTATTACAAATATTAAAACAGAAAACATACTTTAAAACTTAAGGATAAAGGTAACAAATGGCTGGACTGAATTAGAAAAATCCTATAAAATAAAAGGCTAATATGCAAATTGACTGAATAGCAGAACGACCAGTCACTATGACGCACACTGACTACCAGGAGGAGATGCTCAACACAGGAGCTGCTGCCTGGTGGTCAGTGTGCTCCCAAGGGAGGAGTGCTGCTCAGCCAGAAGCCAGGCTTACAGCTGGCGAGCGCGTGGCAGTGGCGGGAGACTCTCCTGCCTCCGCAGCAGCGCTAAGGATATCTGACTGACAGCTTAGGCCTGCTCCCCTAAGCCATCAGTCAACATCCCCCCAAGGGCTCCTGGACTGTGAGAGGGTGCAGGCCGGGCGAAAGGTGCCCTTCCAGTGCACACATTTTGTGCACCAGGCCTCTAGTAGTTACATAAATGATCAACAAAAGGAGAAAGTGATTTTAAAGGTGGGATCATGAAATTTATAATACGAACAGACAGTTCTCATGGTGCTAAGTACCAAGTGATTTTTAAAAATTAACAGGATACTCACAATAGCCCTTTGAGATAAGAACAATTATTATCTCTATTTTATAGATTAGGAAACAGAAACACATCAAAGTACCCATGCTCATTCAGCTCATAAATAGGCAGGAGACCTGGCTCCAGAACCATCCTCTTAATAATTTAAAGCCCAAATCCCAAAGCCTTACAAACGGTATATATTCAAGCCATCCTCACTCTTTGCCACTTGCAATACCTAACCATTTTCCTTACACTGCCACTATTTCATTGTAACATTTTATAATAGGAAAGAAAAATCATGCCAGGGATGTATTACCTACTGTCTTATTTAAAGAGAAATAAATATTCAGTTTACTTCATCATTAATTGAAGTACAACATGAAACAAAAGTAGGTTTACAGGTGTCTGTATGGAAAATAATACAATAATTAATATATAATACAAGAATAAACTGTTTCACATAGTCAGAACTGTAAATCTACTTTTTCCCTCCCTGTATATAATTGATTCTGTAGTAATTCATGAGAACAATTCATGGTTGTAAGTATTAACACTAGATACTCATTTTAAGTTATAAAACAAGGGAGTTATTTAAATTTAAAAATATTATTGGATACCACCAATGAAATTCAGCACATTTTTAAAATATATATATATTTTTTTTATTGATTTTTTACAGAGAGGAAGGGAGAGGGATAGAGAGTTAGAAACATCAATGAGAAAGAGACATCAATTAGCTACCTCGTGCACACTCCACACTGGAGATGTGCCCGCAACCAAGGTACATGCCCTTGACCGGAATGGAATCTGGGACCCTTGAGTCCACAGGCTGACGCTCTATCCACTGAGCCAAACCAGTCAGGGCCAGCACATTTTTTTATATTGATAAATTGTTTCTCAAAGTTATCACAAAGAGCTATATGAGCACCAGAAAGTAAGAGCAGCTGATTCTTTGCTTCCTCTGGGGAGACCGCACATGGCATGTGCTGGTACTCAGACACATCATTTTTGGAACGAGACCAATTAAATTCGAATCTTAGCTCTGTGGCTAGTGACATGACCTTGCAGGAGTCACAACCTCCCAGAGTCCTCATGAAAGTAGGGATAATGCATGCCCTGGCAAAAATAAGGTGATTCATATTAAAATACTTTTTAAAATTATATTTTACGGCACACAGACTGTTTCAGCACTTATTTTTATAAAAACACTGTGTGTGTTTTCATAATGAATGCTTTTACTGATTTTTGCAATGACCCTACGAAATATTCTTACTTCCACAGCACAGATGCGGAAACAGATTAATCACAATTAAGTGATTTGCTCCACATCACAGAGCCAGGAAATAGCAGCGTGGAACCCAGCCTCTGGAACTCCCAAGTCTTTGCCCTTCCATTTGCCCTGAACTAATGATATCCGTTCAGTTAACATATGACTTTTATCTAAAATGTTAAATAAGCTGTGAAATGTTTTTACAAACTTAGGCAGAGCTGTTTTAAATGCATGTATACATATTCAAAACACACAGGATGTAGCTTTAACAAAAATAGTCCTAGAAATAAAACCTGGAGCAGACCACATTGAGTTTCAAGATACAATGGAATCACATTCACTTTTGCTAAATACTCCAACAGTCAACACTCCACACATCCCTACACTATCCCCTCCTGCCCCTGGTGCTCCTCAAGGAGGTGAGACCAGGCAAAATTCTAGAAAACACGGTCTTTATAGGTCTTTCCAGTGCTTTCCAGCTAATAATAGAAAAGAACGGCCGCTTGGATAGGCCCTTGTTTTCCCTGCTACATTATTAATAACACTGTGTTTCCTTACTGTACTCTATTTCAATTACGATCATCTAACAAAGAGAACAAGGGTGGGTTTCCATATAGGGATTATGGCTGAATATGAATAACTCACTTAGAAGTGTACTCAAAACATTGGCTTATGCTACCTAAAATAAAAAATAAAAATCCCATTGAATTGGACCTACTGAGTCTCTATATCCCTTAACTTGTTGGGAAAGTATAAAACATGCCGCAAATCACCACGAAGGTAACTGTGACCAGCGGCAGCGCACTGGCCAAAGAGGGTGCGACCGCTGCTCTGATAATCGGGTTTTTCGCGTCAATGCCACCAACGCTAACCACTGAGCCCTGCCCGAGACCCAGCCGCGAGGGTGGGGCGGCCCCAGCAGAGTCGGGGCCAGCGAGAAGCAAGGCCGGCGCTCGGGGTCCTGGACGGACAGCGTAGGGGGAAGGGCGCCGGCAGGTGGCCCCTGTGCCTCGGTTTCCCCACTTTGCGGGGGTGGGGAGGGGACAGCCTCGCCGGCGTGCGGGGCGGCCTGAAGCGCCGCGGGAATAGCGGATGGAGGCGGAGGGACGGCTCCCGTTCACTTCAGGGAGCCGGGGCCCAGGACAAGGGCAGGGTAGAGGCCAGCCGGGGTCCCCGGGCGCCGCTCCGCTCCCGCCGGGAAGGAAGTCGGGACGGGAGGCTGGACGGCTTCCCCTCCGCCGCCCGGCCCGGCCCGGCCGGTCCCCCGACCGCGCGCCCACCGCCCCCCGGGCCCGGGGCGCCCCGCCCACCCTCCGCCCGGCCCCGGCGGGCCCGCGCCCCGTCCTCGCTCACTTTCTGGGAGTCCATGGCCAGAGGCAGGTCCGCTGGGCCCGAGGCCGCGTCGGGGAGCCGCGTGAGGAGGCGAAGGGAGGTCGGACACGCCGGACCGCTAGCCGGGGCCGCTGTCCTGGGCCGCGCCACCGCCTCAGCCTCAGCCTCAGCCTCAGCCTCCGCCGCAGCGCACCCTCCCGGCCCCGCCCGTCCGCGCCCCACCCGCGCGCGCGCCGTTGTCGCCGCGGTTGCCCGGGTGCGAGGGCGGCGGCGGGGGGGCGGGGCGAGGGCCGCCCGCGCATGCGCGCTGCTGCCGGGCGGGTCAGGCTGGACCGCGCTGGGGACCAGGAGGGACTGTGCGCCCCCCTGTCCCGCGGTCCTCGGGAAGAGGCTCCCCTTCCCCGCCTCCCGCCATCCTCTCTCCGTCGCTGCAGGCCTCGGAACGGACCGTTGGGCATCCAGCAGCCGGCCCGCGGGGAGGACGCGGAGGGAAAGCTCCGGCCCTGGATGGAGATGGGCCGCCTTTCCACGCTGCACGCCTCCCCGGCCCGGCCCGGCCCGGCCGTGCAGTGGGAAGGAAGGGGCTGGGATGGGGATGCAGGGGGCACGTGGGCATGGCCGGTGGGGACGTGGCCGGAATGCGGGCAGACCTTTCCCGGACAGCCCCCCTGGGCACCTCGCTGTCTGGGATTGTGAGCATGTCCCTCTCCCTGCGCCTGTTTCACCCTCGTTGTAAAGTTAAGGGAAATAAGGCTGACTTTTGCAGCGCCTTGTGAGGATTAAATAAGGGTTTTGAAGGGCGCAATACACAGTTAATGCCAGGACAGGACAGTTACGGGTGGGGAGCTAGAACCTTCCTCATCTGGGCTGAGGGCACAGTGCAGACTGTAGAAGGTCAGGCCTCCTCCTCCATTTCCGTGGCTCTGTCAGGCTCAGGAAAGCTCAACCGGGCAATCACATATGACAAATGAACAAGAGGGAAATATACGTTGAGTGCCTATTAGGTACCAGTTCTATAGCTTACAATCTAGTGGGGGAGGCTGACCCTTCCCTCCTCCCCCCAATTTAAATAGATAATGTGAGGTGGCTAGAGATGCTATAGAAAAAAATCTACTCTGGGGTAAAATGGACTCAGAGAATTGAGTTTTCCATGGGAAAGTCAGGGAAGGCCTGTCTCCCAGGAGTGACCAGAGCGAAGTGAGAGAATGAACCAGCCAAAGACCTGGAGAAGAGCATTCTAGAAGGAACAGCAAATACCAAGGCCCCAAGAAGGCATGAGATTTATGTGTAAGAAACAGCATTCATTCTACAAGGTTGTAATTATCTCTATACAGGGCTCCCCCTGACTAGACCGATTTCCTTGATGGTGCAGGTTTCTTTTACTGCACTAGTGTCTGAATC
>PVJC01020460.1:0-29176 GCA_004026665.1 Murina feae
CACCGAAGGACAAATGAGAAGAGAATTTGGATTTGAACTAAGGTGAGTTTCACAGCACTATGCTAGAAAGAGCATCCTTCTCTGAAAGTCTCTAGGAATTGCCTTGAAACTTTCGGAAAAGCAGTATTAAATAAAGATGAATACATGATGTTTGTTCATGATCAATTTTTTCCCACCACCATTTAAATAATATGAATAGAAAAACAGATATGGTAGTGTTATACAGAGGTAGTTGAAATTCTGTATTTTTTTTTTCAAACAAGAAGTGTGGAAATTCTTACTAGGGCAGAAAACGTTCTATGTGCTGCAGAGAACCAAGTAAATACATTTGTGCCTTACCCAAATACGATTCAGTTCACTTGGGGATATGATCATATAAACGCACAAATAGATTATGTGTCATTATAAGATGCTAAATCGTCTAGTGTAATTTGAACCGTTATTCTTAACTGGGAGTGTGTTATGTGTGTTGTGTTTTAAAAATACAGATGCTAGACTGTCCCTGCCTTGACTGAATAAGTTTGTGATGTTGAAACCTGAAACTGTATTTTTTAAACTCCACAGGTGATTTTGAAGTCCACTATGAATAACAGCCATTGGATTAAAATACAGGTGGAGCATAATAACATGTTAATTATGCAGATTAAACGAAAGAGGTCCATGTAGGCTGAGTTTGTAAAAGACGGCGTATAGAAGAGATGCGATTTCAGTGAAAGGTCAGATATGGACAAGAGGTAGGTGAAACAGAACTTTTTCTTCTTTTCTTTTTTTAGCTCAAAATTAAATCTTGCCTTTGAGGTTGCTTTTTCTGCATTCCAGATTTCTAATTGGCTTTAGATAATAAAACTTACAACAATAAGTACCTGGAAATGTTCCATTATCTAGTAATATATCAACAACATGGCTACACGCAACTCAGGTTTAAAGTCTTGCTTGAAAGCTTGTATAGTATTATTAACCTTGTATCTGAAATAAACAAATTTAATCACAATTAGTAAATTGCGATTAGTAAATTAAGGCTGAAAACTGCCAAAGGGTGGGTAGAATCTGTGTTTTATTCAAACTTGGATTCTTTCTTAGATCTTAAGCTTAGAAACTAGAATATGCAACATGTATTTTTGTTGATTGAATAAAAGGTACATTTGAATTTGCTTGGTTTATTCATTTAGCCTTGTTTATGTGGCAGATTCCAGTGTTCTCCACGTGAAGGATAAAGTATTTTGCCTCAGAAGGTCTGATTTTGTTTGTTTCTTGATGTGGGACCCATGGCCTGGCAAAGACTTTTAATACTTTTAGCGCAGCAGTTAGATTTTAGATGTTTTCTTTCCCTATAAAAAGACTGAAGGGGGAAGGAGAGTGGATGAAGGTAGAATGGTCATGGGGGGAAAATAACGAAAGAAAGAGAAATAAAACACTGGAGGTAAAGAAGAAATGTGGAAAAGGCAAAGGAGTTACAAGGAGCCTTCTGCATCCATGTTTATGCCGCAGAACAGCAGGCAAATCCCTCTTCTCAGGCCAGTCTTTCCAGAGGGAGGAGCACACAATTGCCATCCTATCGATGGGAGGAACAAGGCTTCCACACTTTCCCAGGTTCGATCTGCAGGCCTGCATTTTCATGGAGTGGGATTGTTTGTTTTTGTTTGGTTTGTTGTTAATAGGGATTTTTAAAGGCATGACTGTCAAAATGATCACCAAAAACTTTGTCTTGCCGTATTACCTCTACCGGGCCCCAACCAAGCCAAACTTCCCTAACTTTTTTTGTTGTTGATGTTGTAGAAGAAATGTTAGGAGATATGCATATTCCCCCGCAGTGGGATTTCATAACACTTTTCAAAACAGGTTCTTGAGGAAGAGGGAATGATAGGAAGAACAAAGAATGGAAGGAAAACAAACACAGATGGAAAAAAGAGTATGCTGAGCTGATGACAGAAAGCTTTGATTGTACTATTCATTTATATGTTTTGGAGGATAAAGGAGGAAAGCATCCTGTAGTGAGTGGCTGTGGACATGTGTTTTTAGTGGTTATGCAGCTTTAACAATAAAGAAAAATACTCTGTTGATAGTAGAGAAGGAGCAGAAAGGATATGGAAGAGGGAGTTTAGTTAAAAGCCACTGCCAGAGTACTGGATGCCTAAGCTCAGCCTCGGTGCCACTCAAGGGAAGTCCTAGTTGGCTCTCCCCATTGTGTTTTCTTTGGTTGACAACTGTTTGGCTGATGAGGTTACACAAGTGGCCACTCCTCCCTAAAGGGCTAATGAATGAACTCTTGAGGTGATCATACTTGTAGGAGACACATGAAATTCTTATTTAGACCAGAACCCAAGCCTTCCAAATTGCTAACTGGGATCTTAGTAATCCTACCAGAAGCCCGATACATGAAATTTGTGCAAGGGGCTCGACCTTTGCAGCCCTGGCTTCATCCGGAAGGTTGTCCAGAAGGATGTCTGGAAGGTCGACTGTCTGGTCTAATTAGCATATTACACTTTTATTTTTATAGATGGGCTGCAAAATGACCTAAGAAACTATGGTTTGGAAAATGTCTGGCTCAAGGCATTATCTACTAGCCATCATATAAATGGTTACACTTTTTCAGCCTCCCCTCTCCCCTTTCCAGTTGTTTTGTGATTACCTCATCCCAGAGAAGCCTGATTACCATCAGTAAAAACATACCAAAAATAGACATGATTACATTATTCTTTCTAAGCAGTGATTACACATGAACATGTCTAAAACAGTTTAATTCACATTGAATTTTATAAAACAGCTGAAAATAAAATGGATTCACATTTGAAGAATATTTTGAGGGCGGACCATCAACTCCATGGCATACTTTGAGTACAACGGTAATTTAATCAGCCTGGGGTGTGCTGGAGCCACACGCTCTCGAGATCACTAGATGCAGACGTATGCATTTCTTCTCAACGAGGCATTCAGGAGCTTCCCTCCGGTAACTTGAAGTGGATGCTGCCGGGAGCACTTACACCATGGAAATTGGCAAATGCTGTGTCTTAGTCTGTCTGAAGTGTTATAACAAAATGCCACAGGCTGGGTATATTATAAACAAATAAATGTTAAAAACAAATATTTCTCATAGTACTGGAGTCCGGAAGTCTGAGGTCAGGGTGCCAGCATGGTCAAATGAGGGTCTTTTTCTAGGCTGCAGGCTTCTCCTTGTATTCTCATACGGCTGAAGTAGCTAGGGAGCTCTGTGGGATCTCTTTTAGAAGAACACAAACTCCATGTAAGAGGACACCACCTTCATGACATCGTCACCTCCCAAAGGCTCCCCCTTCTAACACCATCCCATTGAGCATTAGGTTAGGGTTCCAATATGTAAATTGGGGGGGGAGGGCACAAATAATCAGGGCTTTTTTTTTCTTTCAGAGAACCAGTGAGCCAGTTTACCAGCATACCACTGAGTTACATGCGTATGTTAGAAGACACTCATTATAAAATATTTGTCTCTGTGATCAAGTTTGTTGCTTAGCTTTCTGAGTACATATTTAAAGAAGACACTGCTTGAGACAATATTTTATTAGACTGTTAAGGCTCATATCTTATTAATTGTGACTTAACCGCCCTTTGACTTAGTTTCCCTATCCTTCAAATGATAACATAATTATAATTGCACCTACTTCATAGAATTGTTCTGGTGATTAAATGAGTTAATATATGTGATACACTTTACAAAGTGCCTGGCACAGAGAAGGTGCTCAATAGGTATTTTCTATTAATATCAATGGGAGATGAGACCACATGGTTTCTTAGTGTTCTCCTAAAAGACTCCTAATTTCAGTTTTTTGTTCCTTGTTGAGCTTTTATATCTCCCGCAGCCCGTACCCAACTTCCACAAGTTCTGTGAAGAACTGTTAAATGAAAGCACATCAGATCACTTTGAGACGCATAAAGTACTATGTGAATGAAAGGTGGAATAATTATGTTAAAGCCTCATCTTGAATTTTGTTTGTACTGCATCTTTGGAATGAGCATCAGATTTTTCTCTAGGCAGTTACTGCTCCTACAGAAACAAACACAGATGGTGCCCAGGCTTCCTACTGAATAGTTTTAGGCAAAGGCCTTTATCACAATACCACAGGTCACTAAATGCACAAAGACTTGAAACAAACCCACTTCTTCATGGTAGGCCTGCATGGCAATTTAGGTAAATAAGCATTTGTTTGATAATTCAAGGATTTTCTGATTTGTAGAATGCACTAGCACAACAAACAGAAAATCTTACATGTCGGCAAAGTTTTACAAAATAGGATCTTAAAATGCAATTTCTTTTAGAGACAAAAATCAGATTGTCGTTTCTGATGAGTGCTTTTCACCAAATTAACACTAATTTTGAGGGTATGCATACAGATGTTCCCATTTTACCATGACCTGGTCAAGCCAAGCCCAGAAAGTGAGAAAACATGTGTAAAAATATATTTTTCTTAGACTCAAACCTCCTGAAAACCCAGTCTCTGGAATACAGGCTTCCTTTTTTCAGCAAAATAGTACTGGGAGTTCTAGTATCTAACTCTCCTAGTTGGTTCTTGGGCCAGTCTGCCCTTGGATCCATTCCTTGCCCCCCCGCACCCCCCCCCCCACCATCCCTCCCACCAGCCCCATGCACAGGACAGAGGTCAGAGCCCAAGGCTTCCTTTCCTAGAATACTGTCTCAATTGGCTCATAGCTGGCTTCTGCCAGTGGGGACTTGGGGGTGGGGGCAGTGGCAGAAGACTTGAACTTGGGAACAAGGGAGAAGCCAGGGCATTTCTCTGGACATTCATTTGCCTCCTGCACCTTCCCAGGCAGCACTGAAGCTTGCCATGGTTCAGGTTCTCACCAAGTAACCCAAGTCCCTCCCCCCTCCTCCTGTGTCCTTCCAGCCTGGGGTTGGTTATGACCTTTTCCTCTTGCTAAATCTATTGACCTCACTGATCTCTGATTGGCTTCTTCTGTCCCTTTCATTAACCTATTTTGGGCTTTCATCAATCCTCTCCGTAAGAGTCCTGCATTTATAGATTCCAGGTGCACCCTATTTTCCTTGATTGGACCCTGACTGACCCAAGGTCTAATACAGGCTCCTCCTGCTCAACTGAATTCTTGGGCAGAGTAAACTGCTGGAATTGCAGTTACTCTGTGTTTATCCCGAAGATCTCAGAGGACCATCTAGAGTATGCTCACTGTTCTCTTTGCAGCCCTTCTCCTTTAGTTAAACGAATATGCTACTCTGTGCCATGTTCCTGAGATGAAAACAGAAAAACTATTTTTCTTCATTCCTGCTAGCAAGACACTCAGCCACTACACTTGAATGTTAGTCCAGCCTATCCCCCTTCTTCAAGCCACACTCCCCAAATTCACCACAGGGAGCTGATTTATGAGTGATTCTGCTACCGAATGGTAGTAGCCTTCCTAGAAAGTCACAGAGGATGACAGGGCTCCCAGCCTATTTCCACAGGGATGACGAACAGGGTGGGAAACGGATCTGTGAGCTGCTAGCATTCTGAAACTCCATTCCTGCCGCTTTCTTCCCAAGGAAAGACATTGGGCCCTGAAACAACTCCAAATTTTAAAATGGCTCTAGGGAGTTTAAATTAATTCTAGGAAGATACTCTTAATGCAAGAGTGTCAAACTAGGGATGTGCATCCCATGCTTTCATTAAACTTACGTTTCATTAAACGCTGAAACATAAATTGATGAGGAGTTTCTAAAAAGAATATTTTGTGAAGCTGTTCACTTTTTTGCACACTCCCCATCCTGTTGCATTGCCCAGTGCTCCTCCCCTTCCTGAAACAACTTTTTTTTCTTCTATTTTCTTTTGTTGTGTTATGAATTCTCCAGCAAATAACCACATTTCCGGGAGTGTGATCTGAAGTTCAGTACTCATTGTCTGGGCGACTCCACTTGTCCTTGTCCATGCCCACATGCTGCACTGTCTGACATACACTATGTCTCTGTCTCCCATAGCTTTTGTGCTCCAAAATGAAAGGACTATGAAGACCATGTTTCATCTCTGCAGCCCAGTGCTCTGTAACGTGCTAGGCATTTAGGAATCATTCAACATATATTTGTTGTACTATTTCTGAAAAATATTCTGACAGTTCCGAGGCCTCTCATGCTGGCCACATTTAGTATTTCGGATCCCAGGCTGAAAGATTTCGATTGGTTTGTTTTTGCCAGCAAACATATAGCAGACACTGGCTATTTCACAAAATGCCCAGTGTTTGTGGCCCACATTTAGAAGTTCCCGTGTTTTGCTGACCAACATTGATAAATAGGGAACGAGGCACACAAGAGGAATGGGAGCACCTTAGCACGTTCAGGACAAAGATTCTGAATTCATCGTCTTGTTTATATTCTCCTTCATTAGAGTTGCATCCTCTTTCTGTGTTTGTCTTCCTAAGTTTGAACCCTTATTTTCAGTGTCCATCCGGCTGTATTCCCACTGCTTCCACCACCAATTCCATGTCTCTAACTCATTTCCCTTGGAAAGGATGAGCTCAATCATGCTCTTTTAGTCCATAGATAATGGCTCTCTTTGTACCTTTTGGTCCATCGCCTCCAGTGTCATTTCTCATGCATCTGTTTATTCTACCCAATTAAACTCATAGCTTTTGGTCAGAAACACTTTTCCTATCTCTTCATAGAATGTTCACATCACTTGTGAACTAAATATCTTCTGGATTTTACCAATATCTGTGCCAGCATTTTTAGTCCTTGTCGAATGAACACATTGCTGTGTTCACTCTGCAGTTAGACCCTTGGGTGTTACGTCAATGACACAGGACATGGGACCATGGGCCTGGCTGGGCCAACCAGGAACTTCAGGACTCTTTTACCACTTTTCTCTAAAGCCAGAATATCCCTAAGCCACCTCTCTTGGGGACTCATTATGGCCCTTCAAGTAATCCCCATCTTTGATAACTGGTTCTTTATTACTAGACCTGTCCGTTTTTTTTATAGCACTTAGGATAATTCATAACTATATACATTTACATACATATATATAAAGTATATGTAGAATAAGCATATGAATAAAGAAGTTAAATGTATTTATGCGTATATACATATATTTATACACATATAAATAGGTATAGTTATATATAAAGTATGTGTAGAATAAACACATAAAGATATTGAATTTATACAAATAAGGGAAATATATAGTAGATATAAGATATATGCATATATGTGTATAGGTAATACATACAGAAAGCACCCGTATGTGTGAGGGGACATTTGTGTGTGTTTTATGCTTTCATTTTCTCTTTCCTTCACAATGACTTGCTTCACCATGTGACACCCAAGCTGGCACATTGTGGGGTTATCAGAAATATTTGTTGAATAAAATGTGAATGAATGAAGCTATAAGAGCAGGGAATTCTTTCCCGTCTTAGTCATATCAGATCTTAAGTCTTACTGTAAAAAAAAATGAAAAGAGAAGCAGAAGAATAGAAAAGGAGCGAAGGTGCTACTCGCTACTCTAAAATTTCATGGATTGATAGTGTCTCCCCTCAGAAAGAGGCTCACAGACTTCAGTTGGTTTATATCGAGAGGGCAAAGAGGAAGACAAGAAAGTCCCTGCTATCCGCTGTTGGTGCTACCCACTAAGAAAGACTACAAATATCTTAGCAAAAAGTTAATTATTTTTAAATTGGTTTTCAAAAAATGAATAAGGCATCCCTACATTTACTGTTACAGACTTCTTTTTCTCCTCTATGAGCACAACCCTGGTATGTTTAGAATATACCTGTAGCATGTGCACTCCTTTCTCCTACATAACAATTCTCGTCACTAAACAGAAAGAGTGTGGCATAACTATAGGAGGAAGCAACAGAAGACGGTGGCTGACAGCAGGGACTGAGGACAAACTGGTTTCAAGGTCCCACTCCACTCTCTGGGAGTTGGTAGGCAAGTTATGAAACCTTGCTTTGTCTCTGTTAACTCCTTTGTAAATTGGAGCTAATAATACCTAAGTCATAGGACTTCTTATGGGATTAAATAAGTTTGAATATGTAAAGCCCTTAGAATTATGCCTGGCACACAGTAGATATTCAGTAAGTGTTCAGTAATCATGTTCTTATTCTTTATGTCACTATTTTTGCTATCATCTCCGAATTAAGGCAGGTTTACATCTAATACAGAAGAGATGCATTCCCATTAAGCATGAGAAAGAGGAAAAAAACAGAGAGACAATGAATACATAATAGTAAGCAGAAAAAATATATAGCAGTAGATGCATCATCAATGTGAAAAGGCATGATTGAAGGTCAGAATTCTAAGATTTTTATGTCCTCTTGGTAATCAGTTTTTCTTTCTTACTTACTTCTAGTAGAATATATTCTTTCATGTATCTTTTAAATACCTAATGATGATGATGACTCTTTTTAAAATATATTTTATTGATTTTTTACAGAGAGGAATGGAGAGGGATAAAGAGTTAGAAACATCGATGAGAGAGAAACATCGATCAGCTGCCTCCTGCATGCCCCCTACTGGGGATGTGACCACAACCAAGGTACATGCCCTTGACTGGAATTGAACCTGGGACCCTTGAGTCCTCAGTCCCATGCTCTATCCACCGAGCAAAGCCAGTTAGGGCTGATGATTACTCTTTTTTTCCTCTTTCTTCATCTAAAAATTTTGGAAAACAGCTGCCTACAATCAACTTTTTAATAATCCCCAGTCTTGTAAGGGAATCAGAAGTCATTTAATTTAATGATTTTGAAACTTGTTCATTCAAAGGCTATTTATTCATAGTCCCCGAGTTGTTTGAATTCCTTTACCTCATTAAAAAAGGCATTAAAAATTTTCCATATTGTTAAACTGTATATGTAATGCAATAACACATTTAACACTTAAATAAAAGAAAAAGAAATGTTCCCACCTGACCACACCCTCCCCTGCTTATTTGTTCTTTATTAACATATATATGTATTTACAAAGATCCATTAATTTCCATATGTGTCAGGCACTGCACTAAAAACTAAATCAAAAGATAAGCAATAAAACAAACCAAAAAAAAGAAATGAACAAGGCAAAGTCTCTGTTTTCATGAAGCCTAGCATCTAAAGGAAGTTTGAAGCAGAACAAAAAACATAATATTTTGATTACATATTGAGATCATCGTTATGCTAGAAATAAATGGAGAGCTTGAGATAAACTATTGAGAATGTGTAGTAGGGAGAGTGAAGGCTATCTTAGGCCAATTACAGAAGGCCTCTCTGAGGAAGCAACACAAGAAACTCTTGAGGACTTTATGGAAAGGTGATAAGAGTAAAGAAAGAAGACAGCCTAGCTGGATATTAAAGTAATCCAAGAAGAGATATTTGTGGCTCAATCTTAAGTGTTGGCAATGGGGATGCAGAGAGCTAGATGTGAGAGATGATGAGGAGGTGGAAATGACGAAATTTGATGAATTAAATTGAAAAGGTAGGAATCATGTATGACTTAAGTTTTGGCCTCAAATATTAGATGATGGTTCCATGTACTGAGAAGGAAAAACTGGAGAAGTACCAGTTCTGTCTTGGTCAGGTTAATTTCATGAAACTTATGTGACGCCCCAATGGAGATGTTAGATAAGCTTTCGATACTGATGTGAAGCTGTTATATAAACTAGCCAAAGATGTACGTATTGGCCCCTAGGTCTTTTATTTCTTCATTGGAGGCTGAGATCCATTAGTTCAAAAACCAGCCGGGGGGGGGGGGGGGGGGGAAGGGGGGGAAATCAAAATTTTACACACCCATTTATTTTTTAAATAGGCCAAACATGAAGATTTTTTTTTAGCCATTTAGCACCTGCCTGTTTTGCATACCTCTGCAAAATCTCACCCCACATCTGATAGCAATAGCTAAATCCACTCCATAAAGACCCCAAGCCACCGCTGCCCTTCAGAGCTCTCTGACCCAGAGACTGCCCAACATGCAGTTTGGTGACTTGGCCCACATTCAGAAGTCCTGTCTCCCACCACTCTCTCCCAGGAATCCCCTAGTCCTCCTCATTTCTGCATAGTTGCCCTGACTCCTGCTCTGAGGGACTTCTCCCCAGGGAATTTGTCAAAGCAGCTCCCAATAAAATTTGTGTGCACTACTGCCATCTTGTGGTCATTTTTGTTCCTTGATCAGTTGCAAAATCTCTTTAACCCTCTACAGAAGCTCAAAGATCTGACTTCAGATGACTAGATGGGAATAATTAGTATAGAGATGGCCTTAAGGCCATGAGAATCAATGATATTATTTCAGGAGAGATGTACAGAAAGAAATCAGGAGGGCTCAGGACTAACTCGGAAGTTTCAAAATGTGAGCTCTAGTAAAGAGAAAAAACATACAACTATAGCCACTTGGTTAACTTCTCCTCATATTCTGTGACTCAGGCCAAACACTGGTTCCTTTGGGACAAAACCCTTTCTCCTCCTCTGCTAAGCCATGCTGTGTCAGAATGACTGCCCTTCTCCCTGCTCCTGGGTTTTTCTATGTTAGTGTTGTATCTCAAGTTACAGGAAGTACTGAGTTATTTGTCAGTCTCTACATGAGGCTCTTCTCAAAGTCAAAACATGTGTTCATCTCTAAATTCCAGATATCCACCATAAGGATTGCTAAACAAAAATGTTCAGAATTTGACTGAACAAGTGAATGAATCACGCCATCTGTCTGTGTTAGAATAGGCTGCTAATGTGGTGATGGAAGTCTTTAAGAGTCTGGGGAACATTAGTTCATCATGTTTTCATTATGATGGATGGTACTACTATCCATTTCTCTTTCTCAATCTTAAGATAGATTCTACATCCACCCTAAATAAAGAAATTAGGGCAATGGACTTACACATATGCAGAGATAATGAAATAATGTGAAAATATTTCAGGTAATTAGAAAGGCAGTTAATTCCACACAAACTCAAGGTGGCATAATATTACATTAATTTGGCACTGCTCCTTTACAATTTTTTAAAATAAAGAAAAATGGCATTTTAGGTCAAGTTATATAAGAGCTGAGACAATTCTTTATTCTTAAGTAGATCTCCTTTTGTGATTTCAATGCAGTTACCTTTTGATTATCATTTGAGGGAGCAAAGCTGGTCTAAGAATTTTATGTATATGTTATAGCATTGCTTCCATATATTTTTCATTAAGATTCATGTTCATCATTCATCATTTGGCCTTTGAAAACAAAAATTAACCAATATTGGGGAGGTCTGTGACTTCTACATCACCGAATTTAATGACTGAGGTAGAACAAGGCTGATGTGGCTAAGTGGTTGAGTGTCGACCCATGAAACAGGAGGTCATGGTTCTATCCCCATCAGGGCACATGCCTGGGTTTCAGGCTGAATCCCCAGCAGGAGGCACCAATTGATGTTTCTCTCTGATCATTGATGTTTCTCTTTTTCCTCTCCCTTCATCTCTCTGAAATCAATAAAAACATAATTTTTAAAAATTACTAAGTTAGAATAAGTATTGATAAATACTTCATAGCAAAAAAACCAACAAAAGCAAAGCATAAAAGATGATGAAGGCTAATCTAATCTGATAAAAGAGTAATATGCAAATTGACCCTCACTCTGTTACACCTAAGCCATGCCCACTAGCCAAGCCATGCCCACCAGCCAATTAGAGTGACTATATGCAAATTAACCCAGCAAAGATGGCGGCCGGCAGCCACAGAGCTGGAATAAGCAGGAGGCTTGCCCCAGTGATGCAGAAAGCTAAGGTTCCTGTCTGCCTAGGCTGGCTATGGCTTCCACTCAAGGCAACAAAGTTTCAATTATAGAAGATAAATAAATCCCAGAGACCTGCTTCCAGCCTTGGGCTCAAGGAAGCACTGGGAGCCTGGGTTGTCAGGGGCAACCTGACCTGGGCTCCGGTTAAAGCAACAAAGTTTCAACTTTAGAAGTTAAATAAATTCCAGCCAGCCTCGCTGCAAACAGCCATCAGCCCCTCACCCATGCTGGCCAGGTACCCCAGCAGGGACCCCCTCCATGAAGGGGATGTGGCCAGCCTGCAAACAGCCATCAGCCCCTCACACAGGCTGGCCAAGTACCCCAGCAGGACCCCACTCCTGAAAGGGATGTGGCAAGCCTGAAAATGGCCCTCAGCCCCTCATCCAGGATGGCCAGTCACCCCAGCAGGGACCCCCTCCCTGAAGGGGATGTAGCCAGTGTAAAAATTTCCCTCAGCTCCTCACCCAGGCTGGCCAGACACCCCAGGGGGGACACCCACCTTGAAGAGGCTGTGCCCAGCCTGCAAACAGCCATCAGCTACTCACCCAGGCTGGCCAGGCACCCCAGCAGGACCCCTACCCTGACCCAGGACACCCTTCAGGATAAACCTGCTGGCCTCCACCCATGCATCAGGCCTCTATCCTATATAATAAAAGGGTAATATGCAAATTGACCCTAACAGCAGAATAACTGGGAATGACTGGTCACTATGGCACACACTGATCACCAGGGGGCAGATGCTCAATGCAGGAGCTGCCCCCTGGTGGTCAGTGCGCTCCCACAGGAAGAGCTCTGCTCAGTCACAAGCCAGGCTGCCAGCCACCAGCACAGCAATGGTGGCAGGAGCCTCTCCCACTTCCTCAGCAGCGCTAAGAATGTCCGACTGCAGCTTAGGTCTGCTTCCTGCTGGTAAGTGGACATCTCCTGAGGGGCCCCAGGCTGCCAGAGGGATGTCTGGCTGCCAGCTTAGGCCTGATCCCCCGGGTAGCAGACCTATGCTAGCAGGTGGACATCTCCTGAGGGGTCCCAGATTGCTGGAGGGCACAGGCAAGGCTGAGGGACCTGCCCCCCTGAGTGCACAAATTTTTGTGCACTGGGCCTCTAGTTGAGTAATATAAGCTTATATCCACAAAATTTTTCTGACATGTGGTGGTACAATATCCTCTACTTTCTTCATTATGAAATAAAATTGATTGTAAGGCATAATTAATAAAAGACTTTTCAGTATAAAAGGTAAATAATCAGAAAAATTTTGTGCTATTCATTATGAGAAGCATACTGATTTAAAAAATTTTAAATGTAATGTGTGTCCTACAATTTATTTTTTAAAATGTATGTGCACAATGAATAGCTGAACTGAATTAATTTCTATGGCTGGGAGGAATGGTTAATGAATGTTTTAGAATTCTGTATTTATGCTAAGTAATTATCTATGATTATATAACTGTAGATAATTACATATTAACTTACATAAACATATGTTTTGATTTATTTATCTCTGTTTGTGAAAATACTGACTAAGGTTGGTCTCTCTTTGAGATATAAACAAATAAAATTATAAATTTCAGTATAAAAATCCAACACACCAATTTATTATTGCTATCAATAAACATATATTTATAATAAATTATTATTTACACAATGCTTTCACAATCATTTCTCAGTGATCTTATTTTATCATTAGATCTATAGCAGTAGAGGTTATAAAGACAATAGTAGTTGCTCATTTAAATATATAACATAAGTACTAATTTTCTACTTGTTCTTTATTTCTTGATAAAAGTTAGACACAAAGGAGTACAAATCCTATACAATAAAAGCCTAATATGCTAAGTGTTTGGTTGACCAGTCGGCTGTTCAATCAAAGTGTCATATGCTAAGGATATGCTAAGGCCGCTAAACCGCTCACTATGATGTGTACTGACCATCAGGGGGCAGTCAACTAGTTGACCAGTCACTATGATATGCACTGACCACCAGGGGGCAGATGCTTCAATCAGTAGGTTAGCTTGCTGCTGGGGTCCTGCCAATCAGGACTGAGCAAGATGTTCCGTCCACGCCCTGGAGCCCTCCCTTGGTCCCTCCACAGTCGGCCAACTTACCATATCCCTCCCAGGCCCTGATCGTGCACTGATGGGGTCCCTTGACCTGGCCTGTGCCTTCTTGCAATGCAGGACCCCTCGGGAGATGTCAGAGATCCAGTTTTGGCCAGATCCCATGGACCAGGCTGAGGGACCCCATTGGTATACGAATTCATGCTCCAGGCCTCTAGTACCTGATAAATCTTTCTGGTTGTGTAGGTCAACGCAGTGTGTTTTTTTGGAAGGTAAAGATGGTATCATGGTTGACAAGGAGCCTCGTAAACTTTTCTGACCATATTCAAAAGCCAAATTACAAAGGCCATATACTTAACAACTCTATTAATTAAAGAAATCAGAATAATTATCTTCTTCATAATAGACAGATCAGTAATATGTACTATGGCACCTCTTTGTAATTCCCAAGTACTATCCTATACATTTATATAACAAAAGTAATACTTTGTTTTCTTACCTAATAAATGATCCTCTAGAGGTAAGAAGGAATTGGTGTATTTGTTTTAAACCACACAAGAAGCAACACAGGAGAACAAAGGTAGCTATAGACTGAGGGACAGACACATCCTGTGCAAATCTGACCCTTTCTACTCCTCTGGATCTGGGAGGGCTCTCCACACCACCTGTTTTAAGGTGCTTGGTGCTCTGGGAACTTTTTAGAGTTTACTGTGGAAAACAAAAAAAAAAAAAAAACATACCCCTGTTTACAGCACTGTGTGCTCATTCACATAACATTCCTGTAATTGGAAACTACCCGGAGGACAGATTGCCTTTGTGTGGAAATACGAATGATTTCTAGCTGGTCTGCAGGAATTATCCAAGGTCATGCCATTATCAGGTGACTGGACATGTTTCAAAGCACTATGCATAGACCGGCTCATTTAATCCTTTCAACAACCTCCTGAATAGGGGTTATGGTATTCCTATTTTACAAATAAGGACACTGAGGCTTAGATTAAATAACTTTCCATAATCATACACTTGTAAATGTCACACTCAATTTTTATTCACACACAATAAACTATACAAAGCACAAAAATGTGTGTGTTATGCAAGGACTATGAGGGATGCATCACACTGATCAGCCATAATAGCACAGTTCTACTTACCTGGGTGATTAGGAGTGTTATCAAAGGTTATATAAAGACAGGGTGATCCATTATTTCAAGATTCGGGAACATAAAGTTAAACACTTTTTTCTTGTCAAATATTTCTGAACCTTTAATATGCTGTTATACTTTATGTCCCAAGGGGGAATGGAGTTTTCCCAACAATTTGACCACAGATCTCTCCTCTTCCCCCACCTAAATACAATAGCATCTTATGGGGCCAGCACTCCAGGAAATGCTTTGGAAAATACTGACATGAATATTAATAAGGTTATCTACTGCTAATACAAAATCTCCGTGGGCTACTTAAATACCATATTTATTCATGAAAACGTTCTCCCTCATCCCCAGAAGAAATGTGTGTTTTACCAATCTTTTTTGCAATTTCTGATCTATAGTAGTTAATGATATAACTTGTAACTAAAGAATTTTTAAAAAATATTAGATATGTAAAAATGTATAATTATATGTGTATGTGTATATGTATGTATATCAGAAAAAACACACAAACAACAGAATTTACGTATTCAAGATGAGCTCTCTTCCATGGGGCCATATAACTTTTTAAATTCCTTTTTGGAGTTGGCTTTAAAGAATTAAATTTTAAGTATCCCGATGATGTTCTCATCTCAGGATTGACGAATTTCTGGAAAGAACCAAAACTAAGTTGAAATTGAGACTATCAAGTAATGAAATTTACTTTCTTGTGAGACTTAGAAATTGATTCTGTGTAATGTATATATAATGAATATAATGAATGTAATTGCATTCTTTAAATAGGGATGAGGGTGATGTCATGCCTATTTTGGGGGAGAAAATTCAATTTGTTACATTAAGTGAAAGGATGTAGATAGATATAGAAATAGATATAGATAGATAGATATAGATATAGATATAGATGATATAGATATAGATATAGATATAGATAGATTAGATATAGATATATAACTTCAATAAGTTAAACATGTAAAACCCTTCGGTATAAGATAATAAGTAATAAAATAAATAATGAAAATAAAAAAGTGAGTGTCCTGCATTGCCGGTAAAAATGAAAAATAAACTTTACTGCAAAAAAAAAAAAAAAAGAAAAGAAAAAAAGAAGCTTCTGTTGTCAAAGTAGGGGCTGGGGAAGGGGAATATCTTCTGTTTGATTTTTTGTCCCTTGGATATCCTTGGAGTTATATTTGCTAAATCCTAGGGCTTCCCTGACACATTTAATATTAGAAAAGTGACTATGTTTCACTTCAGACAAACCTGGATTTGAATCAGACCATTTACAGACAAGTTACCTAATCTCTCAGAGTCTCAGTTTCAGTTTTCTCATCTAGAAAGTTATTGAATTGAGATTAAACATGGCAATGCAAAGAATGCACTTGGTCTAATTTAAATGGTTACAATGCACTTGATAACTAGAATTTAAACATCATAGTGTTTTAAATTTGTGAAAGCACTGTTTTGCCTTGATTTCTAACTCCCTTTACATATACTTTTTAAATATTCCTCTACCAGCTTTTTAGGCAATGTTTGTTAAACATGTACTGAGCACAGACCACTCTGCCAAAGATGAGGAACACCGAGACGTAATAGCTAAGTTGTGTCCTGAAAAGCTTGTTGCTGAATGGAGAAATGAAGCTTATACCTTGTTATAATACAGTGAGAAGAAAAATTCTCAAGAAAGATAGAACTCTATAGAAACTTAAAGAGTAAGAGGCCAATGCTGACAAGGACCAGGAGAGCCTTTGGGGAGGGGGTCTCAACTAGAAATAAAGGGAAAGAGATGCTTTAAATAACAGGAACACTAATAAGACAAAGAATTGAGGCCCGGAAGTATAGAGTATTTTCAAGGAAGGGCTAGCTACTGGTTCTGTGGGTTCACAGTTTCACAGTTCTTAAAATTAGATTCTAGACAGATTTGTGAGGCTTGAAATGCTGAGTGAGCAAAAGTTGACCTAGCGGCCTGGTGCACGGAATTTGTGCACTGGGGGGGGAGTCCTCAGCCCAGCCTCCCCCCTCTCACATATGGAGAGCCCTCAGGGGGTATCCTACTGATAGCTTAGGCCTGCTCCCTGATCCCCTTGGGGAGTGGGCCTAAGCCACAGCCTGGTCTCCCTTTGTGGGAGGCAGCCAGGCTAATCATGGGAAGCCACCAGCCCCGTCACCCCGCTGCTGCAGCCACTGCCAGTCACCACAGTCACCAAGGTGTTTTCACCAACACGGACTCCAGTCCCTTCACCATGAAAAAAATGACAACTTTCTTTAGGCATTTTTAAGATATGTCTTTCATAGGCTATGACATTTCTTTCTTTCTTTTTTATCTTCACCTCAGGATATCTTTCCATTGATTTTTAGAGAATGTGGAAGAGAAGGGAAAAACAGAGAGAAACAACAAAGTGAGAGGAACACTTTGATTGGTTGCCTCCTGCATATGCCCTGACCTGGGCCCCGGCCA
Source organism: Murina feae (assembly GCA_004026665.1). Classification (NCBI taxonomy): domain Eukaryota; kingdom Metazoa; phylum Chordata; class Mammalia; order Chiroptera; family Vespertilionidae; genus Murina; species Murina feae. Next base: position 17,363 of record PVJC01020460.1, read on the forward strand.
TGGAGGAGCCTGCAACCTAGGTACATGCCCTTGGTCAGAATTGAACCCAGACCCTGCATTCAGCAGGCTGAGGCATTATGCACTGAGCCTAACTAGCTAGGGTAGGATATGACATTTCTTAGCCCTCCAGCAGTGGACCTTCTTTTTTTTTTTTTTTTTTTTTCCTTCCAGGAATGTGGTGGAAAAACCCTAGATCACCTTTTTGGATTCTTATTACCCAAGTTACTAAGAATATTACCAGTGACATACAGGGAGCTTAGCCAATGAGCGATAAGAAAAGGTGTTTCCTCTGTAGTTCACTCTGATCACCGGCTCTATCCCTGCCCCTCCAATCCCAGCTCCACCCCTGGCCAGGCCTGTAGCCTCTGGCTAAGGATGCAGGCCTGGGCAGGGGACCCCCAAACCCCTCCAATCGCCAGCTTCACAGAGCTCAGGCCTCTGCAATCACCGGCCCTGATCCTGCCCCCTGCCATCACTGGCTCTGCCCTTGCCCCACTGGCAGCCTCTGGCAAAGGGTGCAGGCCTGAGCAGGGGAATCCCAGACTCCTGCTTTGCCAGCTCCACTGATGCCCAGACCCCTGCAATCACAGGCTCTGCCCCTGCTCCTCTGATCTCTGGCTCTGTGGAGCCCAGGTCCCTGTGATCTCCAGCCTTGCCCCTTCCCAGGCCTTATGCCTGGGTAGGGCACCTTCATACCCCTCTGATCACCGGCCCCACCCTTGCCCATGCCTGAGGCCTCTGGCAAAGGCCTCTGGCCTGGGCAGGGGACCCCCAACCCCCTCTGATCACCTGTTCCACCCCTCAAACCCCCTGCCTCTCCCGCCACCTGTCTGGCTAACAGTTCTGACCACTTCAGTGGCAGGGCTGAGCTGGACTCGGCGCCTTCATCTTGTGGCTATGGGGGTGGCCATCTTGTGGCCATGGGGGGCGGGCATCTTTATCATGGAGTAATGCCTAATTTGCATATTAATCTTTTATTAGATAGGATGTGGCTATGGGTGCTGCCATCTTGTGGCTATAGTGGCAACCATCTTTGTCACAGAGTGAGGCCTAATTTGCATATTACTCTTTTATTAGCTATTAGGTGAGCCACTGAGAGTTTTAACATGGGAGTGATATGATCGATAAGTGCCATATATTAGCAAACATAATCTGGAAGCACCTGATAGTGTGTGTTAGAGAGGAAATTATTAGAAGCAAAAACCCACAGGAAAGCTTTGATATAACCCACAGAAAAATGGAGGTGCACCCCTCTCAGTGGAAGAAAGGGCATACTGGTGGTAGATAGCTGGGAGTGTAGAAGATTTCTTTCAAGGTTGTATTTCTTTATCAAGCCCAAGAATATAACAGATTTTATACTCTTTGGAGGGATGTGTGATTTGGGGCATGCTAATGGAGGTAGTCAAGGTGAGAGGCTTTGAATCCTTTCCTGAACAAATGCTAAAGAAGACCTTATCTAGGAAAGTGTCAACAAAGATGCAAGGACAGGAATGAGTACGAAAAAACTTGACTATAGTCTAGCGTTCTGTTTTAAAACTGTTTATGCATTCCAATAGCAATCATTTTCAAGTATTTATAGCAAGTTGGCAAGATAATTTAATGTTTTATTTTGCCCAAAAGCTATTGAAGCTCTACTTAGAGGAACACAAACAAATTGGGGTTGATTTAACCAACACACACTGCCCAGCAGCTGAGAGGCCTTCATAAAGCAAAGATTAATTGTATGTGGCACAGTATAAAACAACAACTCTACCATAGGAGAGGTAGATGCTGCTGCTATCATAGATAGATGTACTGGCCCTGCAAACCTCAAACTCTACACTATCCATCTACTATGAAAATATAGTGAAGTTTGCGATATGTTTGAGTTTGAGTGTTGTCTTTTTTTTTTTGGGGGGGGGGGTTTGCCTATCAACAATAAACATATATTGACCCATACATTTTCTCTTTACCAGCATAATGTTAATTGCCTTTCATCATTAAAAGATCCTCAAATGACAGCTGAATTATCCAAGCCTCCAAAAATTGTATACATTGAACTTGGTTGGTAAGTATTTTTTTCTTACATGTCATCTAATCTAATAAAAGAGTAATATGCAAATTAACCCTCACTCTGTTACACCTACAAGCCACGCCCACCAACCAATCAGGAGCAAATATGCAAATTAAGATGGCGGCAGCCAGGGAGTTGGAGTTGCCCTGGGCAATGGGGGAAGCCAGGGCCCTGTGGGCTCTGAGCTCTACTCAAAGCTATAAAGTTTCAATTATAATCAAACCCCAGATACCTACTGGGCTGGGACCTTGGGTTGCCAGGGGCAACCCAGGCTTCGAGTGGGGGACCAAAGCAAAAAAGTTTCAATTATAGAAGTTAAATAAATCCCAGATACCTGCTTCCATCCAGGCACCCCAGTAGGGACCTGAACCCTGAAGGGGCTGTGGGCAGCCTGAAAATAGCCCTCAGCCCCTCACTCAGGCTGGCCACACCCCCATGGGGTAAGGGTCCCCACTGGGGGCCTTGGCAAGCCTTACCCAGGCTGGCCAGGCATGCCAGCAGGTAGACATCCCCTGAGGGGTCCCAGACTGCAAGAGGGCACAGGCTGGGCTGAGGGACCCCACCGAGTGCACAAATTTTTGTGCACCGGGCCTCTAGTTCTTTAATAAAAGGTGATCAACGTATTTCATATCATATAGATTTTAAAATATTTTTGAGTGTCCACATATACTAGAGATTGTGCAAAACTTTTGAGGAAATACCATTGTGGATAAAATATGATCCTGGTTTCCAGAGGCTTGTCTCCGAGTACAGATGAGTAAAATTACAGGCAGGTCTGAAATAGAGTTGTTTGATTGCATCGTTAGGGTTTTTCAGCTGCCATTTTGAATCAGGTCATTCTCAGTGGTGGAGACCAAGCTTGTATATTGCGAGATGTTTTGAAGCATCCATGGCCTCTACCCACTGGATACCAATAACACCTTCCAGTTGTGACAACCCAAGGTATCTCCAGATATTGCCAACTGTCCCCCAAAGACTGAGTTAAAAATCACTTGCAATTTTCAACCACTATATTCGATGGAAAGTCCTATGTGTATTTTGCTAATGAATATAACTTGCAATTTTCAACCACTATATTCGATGGAAAGTCCTATGTGTATTTTGCTAATGAATATAACTTCTAGTTGAGGAAACCAAGTAAAGTCCATGAAAGGAAGGGTGGCTGATATGAATAGTTGGAAAAAAAGACAGAAATTCAGGACTAGAGAAGATAATGATAAAGTGGCTAAAGTGATAATAGGAAGCCAAGTGGATAAGTATAAATTATGTTCAAGAGTCATGTAGCACTGGATAGTTAGTAGAGGAAAACTGATAAAGTAAAAAAAAAAAAAGGCAATTAAATTACGGAGGTCCTTGGATATAAAATAGAGAGAGATGGTTTTCATTTTGTAGGAGGCCATTTGCACATAGAAGTAAAATGAATAAAGCATCATTTTGGAAATGTTAATATGGCAGCTCTGGGCAGAATAATTTAGGCAAATAAGAAAGTTTATTTTATGTCTGGGACTCAGTTAAGGACATAATTTGGCAGAAATTGGAGAATATATTTGTGAGAGATGTATTTCCCAACATGGAATGAGAGAAGAAAAACTAGTAAAGAAGTCTATAACTTGCTTCTATGTTTGATCTCATAAATTGTTGTTGAAATTGTTTTCTCGTAATACAGTTGACACTTTATAACAGAGCTTATGGGCAGATGTGCCCAGATTCTCTGGGACTCCATGAAGTGGAAAGTTGTAACTGATGTTGCAGAGTTGTGAAAACAAAGATGATATCATTCTCAAAAACAACCCTCCATTGACATAGAAACCAGGAATCTAGGAGTTTAAATAATCTCATTCAAGAAAAGTATCCAAGTATTCTAAAGGGTTAAAATTTATACTTGGTAAATTTACTCTGGATTGTAAATACACTGTTCATTTGCTCTGAAAAGATTTTCTATCCCTTTGTACATTAAAACCTCTCATGCACAGCATGGCCTGGGGTGGCGTGGGAGCTAGGTAGAGGGAGACCCGGGGAGGGAGGAATGGGGGACATCTGTAATACTGTCAAAAATAAATTTTAAAAAATATTTTAAAAATAAAAATAGGGAGAAGAAGCAACTGTCAAATAGAATGTCATCACTTCCCCTTCACCCCCACAGCGTCCATTCTTGCCCAAGTCACCTCTGACTTACCAGTAGATCTAAGAAAGGAGCATTTTCTGAAATCACAGAGACCCCCTATCCTTTGTTGGCCAACAGGATGGTATATTTATTTTAGAAACTTTTAAGCTTCCATTTTTTACATTATGACACCCAAAAATTTTTAAATGTTGGTAGACACCAAAAAATTAAAATGCACTCTTTGAAAAGCGTAGAAGCAGGGAAGCAATAAGAGACTAACTGGATAGAAAGAGATGAACACTTAGGGAAACCAGTGGAAAACTTGAATCTCAGGCACAAAGATTCTGATTTTGTCAAATAAGCAAACTCTAGTTTCATAAGCAGAGAATTAAGTATTGGTGGAAATTCAAGAGAGGGTTTTTTTTTTATTCCTGCCAGCTAGATATCAAATAGATGATAATTGGAAGAAACTTGAATAAGTGAAACAAGGTAAGAGGCTGCTGCAGTAATCCAGATGTTGCTCATTTATCAAAAGCGGTTTCTAAGTATCCTCTGTATTAATAGCACTTTATGAGATACAAATTAATGCTTACTTGAACTAGAGCAGTGACTACAGAAATGGAAATGTCCTACTGAATATTAATAAAATGATAAAACCGGCTCGGTGCCCATTTTTTTTCCTTGAGGTTGTTATTCCTACACTTATCCCACTTTACATATTTGAAACAAATCCACACTTTTGGGATGTTTTCCTAAAATAAGTTGCACTAACAATCATGGGGAGAAGTTTGCTAACAGTTGCCAATCAACTGCCTGTCAGTCTGTACCAAGATGACATATTTTCTGAGTTAAACAGCACCAAGTGCTAAAGATGAGGGGGAAGGAGAAAATCAGGGAGCAGTGCCAACCCTCCAGGTTTTAGCAAGACTCTACTTCTGTCAATCACCAGAAAATTAAAATCCTTCCTGGTCCTGCAAGAATGTTTTTAGTGAGTGAGAGCATGTTTATGAAAAGAGATGAATGAACCAATGGCCACGATGATTGGTTCTTTCTGCCCTTATGGCTTTAGGGTCCCAAAAGCTACTTCTAGTTTTTTTTTTCTCCTTAATTTGATCTGCAGCATCATGGATGCCCTCAGCCTAGCCACATCTGATCTGTTCCATCAGGCCATTGGGAGTGACTGTTAATTAATTTTAAAAACCCTGCACTTAAAAGACCTCTTCATCTTCCTATGTAATTTAAGATGTATGTTGAACTCAATAAAGAGACAAAACACCTGGATTGTCACAAACCTAAATTTTAGCCCCACTTCTGTCTGCGGCTTAAAGCATGAATCTAAAAAAATCCAAACTATCAAAAAATCTAAAAATGTCATCGTGGTTGAGAAGTCAAACCTCTCAGTCATTCTCCTACCTCATCAACATAATATTCACCATTGGAAATTTTTAAGTAATATTAATTACAACTAAATGGCTTTTGGTATTTTATAGCACTGTTACGTGCCATAAATGAGTTTTCTTTTACGTAATATAAAAGCATCTCGATCTACAAATTAATATATACTCTTTTTATAAAGAACTGTCCCTGGGCTCAGGGTTTGTTTCCTCAGTCCAATATTCAGGAAGCCTTTGTTGATAACATGTTATGTGTTCTGTGCCGTACAAGGTACTGGGCACGGGTGGGTGTGTAAGACGGAGATCCCCTTTCTTCCGGAGTTGGCAGTCTAGGAGAAGAGAGACAACTAACCTGGTACATGCAGAAAATGTAAAAAGTACTACCATAGAGATGAGCACTTAGGAGAATAAATAAGTCAGAGTAGGAAGGGTTTTGTCTTGTAATGTTGTTTGTTTCCTTTTTCCAGTATATTAAAAATCCTAACAAAAGCCTTAGCAGTTTCCTGTGCAAAACGGCAATGTGAGCATGTGGCTTCCATAAACTGTTCAATATTGTTCTCACTGTAGTAAAAGGCTTGAAGGGATCTTCAGTAACTACGAGTTTCATTTACATAAATTCATCAGGTATATTCCATATTTTGACATTCCTAAGAACTCTTTTAAAACCTACTGCATTTTGTTTGGGGAGTATCTTTCTGAGTCAAAATTCTTGTATTTTCCCCACTCTGTTTCTCTCCTGATTTTCCCCTAAATAAGTCGAGAAGCATTTATTTTCTGTAGCTGGTAAATATGATTTATCGGCTTTTGGAAGAAAAAAAAGAAGAAAGAATCACTGAAAATCCTGTGGTGCATTTTCTGCTTCAGTAAATGGGTCACACTTTGTCAAATTCTGACTATATTAAGCTTTTGTGAAGCTCTGTTTTTCACAAATACTAGGTTGCTGCATTGGATATCGAAGGGCAATTTATTTTGTTCTAAGTAGGCTTTTACTCAGTTCATTTTTTTTTTTTTACCTCAAATCATGAATACTTCAGAAAAGATAAATCAGATAAATTAGAATGCTTAAAGAAGGAGAATATTGTTTCCATTTATATTTGGGCAAGTGCACGCTGGCCTTCATATCTGAAGATGGTTATTGCAAACTGAGACTCGTAAGATACTGACTTGTTAATTTTCTCGTGGCAATGATGAATTTGAGGTGATCCATCTCTGAGAAAAATGGCCCTGTTAGAAAGCAGCTTCTATGAATGGGAAGATCAAAATTTGCCATCCTCATGGGGACTGAAGTTAAATCATAGCCACCAACAATTACCACTGCATGCAAATAAAGAAAGTAGATATAATCAAGGATATGCCATTCACAATTGATTGCTTAAATGTTTTTAAATTGATCTGAACATTTACTCTTTGATTCTAAATTATTTTTTAAAATCGTCTTGCTATCACCTTGGTAAGATGAGTCTTTCTCAACTAAAATGATATACAATACACATTCAAATTCAAGATATATTTTTGTTCTAGTAAAGTGCCCAGCACAATGTCTGGAATATTGTAAGTGTTCATTAAATCTTTTCTCTCTCCTGTTTTTCCATTTATCCTGATAAACTGCTTTAAGTTGGCTTAGTTATCATCTCATATGAGGACTAACCCCAGTGCAAGATAACCCACTCTTTTCCAAGAATCGTTTGGTATTAAAATAACATTTACCAATTATTAGGTATGTTAAAATTTGTTTTCACTCACACATTTATACTGGTCATGCATTATGTGGTGCCAATCCTTTCACAAACACAGTCATTCTTGTTTTATTTTAGAACATTCACATAATGCTGACAAACAACAGGGGCAGCAACTTTAAGCAAATAAATAAGCAGGTAAGTGGGCATTGATACCTTTATCCTGGAACCAGCTTCACCTTCTTCTCTTCTTCAAATCCTCTTACATCTCAAGAGAGTGTCATAGTCCTCGGACAAGCTATCCTTTGGGTGCTCCTGTTGATTGATTCATGGCTTTCTTCTCTCCTCTAGTTTCAATCAAATGGTCATCCCTGAGCAAAAAACATTTGAGAAAAACTCCAAACTCAGACACACATTCTGACAATGTGTGCTTTTCCACATGACCTGCATCCTGGGTCTCCATTGCTTCACACTTAAGTTGTTGACAAAAACAAATTATTAGCTTACCTGCCTTTTGTCTTCCTTTTACCTAATTGCCATGCTGACAGAGAGACTTAGAAACATTCCATATTATTGCTCCCACTTAAACATTTCAAGTGATCTCCCATTTCCATCAAATAAAATTCCCCAGTTTGACATTCAGGGCCCAATACGAACTCATTTTTGAATGCCTCTGCTTTATGACTTGTCACATTTCAACAGATAGTCCTGTACACAAAGTCACAAGCATATATATTTGATATTTAAACTTGTCTCAGGCACTACTTTTTGAAAATGCTTTCTGTCTCTTCCCACCTGTCCCTGATGTGGGTGAGGTATACCTCCCCTCCTAGAGTACCTTCAGCAAATACAACAGAGAATGGAACAAACTTGTGTGCTTATTTGTCAGTATCCCTTCATTAGGATGTAGGTTTCTTGTGGGTGGAAATATGCTCTATTAATCTTTCTTTCACCTTCTAAACTTGGATAAAAGTTAACTTCTTTGGAAATACTAAGATGTTCATCAAAAAAAAAAAGGAAGAGATGTGACTTGGAGCTCCCAATATGAAGCTGAAAATAATTTGTTTCTAAAGCAATATTGCTTCTTACGCCACAGAATCAAGAGACAAATAGGCAGTATATACAGAATTCTGAAAGTCTGACATATGGATTCCAGGAACATGTACCAAACTCCAGGACATTGTTATCTGGGACTGTTTATGTCCTCTATACATAGAACCCCTGTTCTTCCCTCTGGATGACATAATTAGATCTGTTCCCTGCTTACCTCTCTTACCACCGTGCCCTGGCCACTCTCTTCTCTGGTCCAATATCTGAGGATCCCTAAGACAGAAAACTCATTTCATTAATACCTGTCCTAACACTTCTTCATTTTAGGCATCATTTCAAAATTTACTCTGCTCTGCAAGCATGCACCACACTGTTGTCATACTACAACCTTTCATTGCATGTGAGAAATTTCCTAAGGAGCCTTTCTCAGTCATGTCCCTCTGGTTTGGTTTCAGGTTCTTTCTTCCAAAGACAATCCTGTTCATCATAGAAGACACTGGAATCTCCAGTAATTGGAGCTGAAGGGCTTCATCAGAAAACAATCATTCACCTCGGCTCATCCCTACCTTTCATTCCTGATATCAACTGTGGTCCAAGTATGATCTTCAGTAACCAGACCCTATCATACATCCATAAAATCTGAAAATAAACAAATGTTTAAAATATGTACATGTCTACGTTCCTTTCTGCTACTCCGATTTCTTGTAAGCTAAACAGAATGCTTAACAACTCATTCAAGGGACAGGAATGTGACAGTAAAGGATGACTGAACTGCTCAGTCACCATCTCACATTATAGACCAGTATAGAAGTACATAGTTTTCTTATCCCTTTGAGTTGATAGGAGTTCATTTCAAAAGTTCCTACTGTTTTTAAATATGTATTGACCTGCAAACTTATAAATGGTGGAAAGTACTATTTGAGAGAAACCATTAAGTGAGGTGTCGGGATATGAAAACACTACAAGATTACATTTGACAAAGCAAGATGTGTAAAAATGTATTTCCACTGGCGGTAAGTAAAAATAATGTGGAATCTTACAAGGCAATTTGAAATTTATTAGATAAGACTTCCCAGAGAAGTAAGTTTTCATAAATCCCTTTATCTTTATTTTCAAACACATTTATCTTTATTCACAAACTAGGTGTGCTGGACTTTGAAATTCAGCTTTATAACATCCCAGTATTATTATTGATCCATCACTTTCGGAACATATAAACTTCTTAAAAACAAATGTAGACCAAACGCCCCAGAACCCACTTGCCCAAAGGTTTAGTGAACTCCCTGAAGTCACTTTCACAATTTTATTTTTTTTAAAGGTTGTGTTTTCTCACAACATAGACATTTCTTCTCAAGGCATGTCTCCTAAATGAGTGCTGAATTGTGTATCCATCTTGATTAGTCAGACTGGAATCTTGTTTTTCTTCTCTTTGCCACAAAATAAGAAACTTAAAGAATGCCAATATTTAGCCTTCAATTACATGAGGGTATGCAGGTAGTGTAAGGATACTGGTATAGGCCAAATTAAGGATTGCAAAGCTGCCTAAAAATGCTGTGTTGCTTAAATAATGTTTGAGGCATGGTTTCTTCCTTGCTTGGAAATAGTGAGGGCTGCTGTATTATACTTATTGGTTCATTTTATGCTTGATTCCATGGTGGGAAGCGTGAGCCTTACTGACTCTAGAAATGCAGGTGAGAAAAGTTAGATTAGATTAAATATATGAAAAAAATTCATGCCTGTCTTGTCAAAGGAAAACAAATGAATATTAGTTTCTGTGTAATTCTGGCTAATAGCAGGACAGTAAGGTAAATATTACTTCTGAAACTTCAGAGACATTAAGTTATTGTGTTGGTTAGAACCACTTCTGAATTAGTAAGTTATTTTCTTCATATTCATTGTTTATACAGATCAGACTTGATTGTCTGTGCTGATTAGACAAAATAAAAGAAAATCTATGTAAAATCTGAAAAGTTTATGCATGCTTTGCATGTTAGTCCTTGAACTCACAGGAAAAAAAAATATTACATTGCTCTGTTTTCAAAACACCTTGGTATAGTTTTCCAAAGAACCAGAAAGGATAATGCATGCAACATGTGCTAAGAGAATTCGGAGGGGTGAGCAATCCCTGAGGAATGAAGTTCAAGAAGGCTCATGGAGGTGGAGCTGAGACAATCCAGGGCGAAATGAACATTTCAGACACACAGTTTGATCAATGGAATGGAGATGGACCCATATTGTTTGGGAGCAAACTAATTAGTAAAGTAATTGAGTTGAAAGAAAGGATTAATTTATGGAAGTAAGAGAAGAAAGAGTTGAAGAGATATGCAAGGACCAACAACAAATAAATGAGTGTCTGCTATTTGAGAGGTGTACTGGGCACTAAAAAGACATCTCTGAAAAAGGTGTTTGAGCTTGAGGGTAGGGTAAAGGAGATAAATTTGACTGAAAAAAAAACACACAGTATAGATTGCAAGGAAGATGGACCAGTTTAAGTTGTACTGAACTGATGAAGGAGATGCATGTGAAAGCTGTTATGAAGAAAAAAGAAGTTGGACTGAAAGGTTGAAAACGTAGGAAGAGAAATAGAAAGTTCAGCAGGTAAGTTGCTTGGCTGTTAGGAGGAATTATGTTTTGCTTTTGGATGTAAAGAATGTGCAATGCAGTTCTAATGCTACCAGCCCAAGATAAGTCAAACTTCATGGACTAAGAGCACAGTCTCCCACAAGACTGCCCTCACTTCAGGCTCTAGCCTCAAACTCTAGGGTTACCAGACCATCCACACTTGGGACCAACTGGCTACAAATTTGGGAGTTTCCTCAGTTTTATAATTTGCCAGAATGATTCACAGAATTCAGGAAAGCACTAAGTTTTATTATAGAGGATAAAAATCAGGACCAGCCAAATGAAGATGCATATACAGAGAAAGATCTGGAAGCCTTCCAAACATGAAACTTCTGTGTGCTCAGGGTGCATCACCCTTTCAGCATATCAGTGTGTATCAACAGCCAGCAAGCTCATTAAGCATCACTGTGCAAAAGTTTTATTGGAATTTCATTACAGAGATTTGATGGTTTTTTTCCCCAATTATTTTCTATGAAATTAAACTCAATCTCCATCCCCCTTCCTCCTCAAAAGTCAGGCTGATATCACAGGACTCAAAGTACCAAACCTCTAACACATGATTGATTGGGCTCTCTGTCACGGCCAGTCTCCATTTTCACCCCTCTTGTGAGCAAAAACTATCTAGAGGCACTCCATGAGTAATCTCATTAGCATAAATTCAGATGTGGCCCAAAAGGCCCACCATAAATAACATACCCCTATCACTTGGAAACTTCAAGGATTTAGAGGATCTCTCCCGAAAACAGAGACACAGAAGTAGCCAAATTCTTTGTTACACACAGAATGAGTTTGAAGTAACTCTAGGTCCTTCCAGGAGGAATCTCTGGCAGACAGTTGAAAGGTCAAAACAATCTGGAGAGAGAGAGAAAAAAGGACTAGAGAGGTGACTTTGGCCACAAAGTGAAAGGTCACGTG
>PVJC01020461.1:0-29165 GCA_004026665.1 Murina feae
TGATTTGAAGATGTGAACATAAAATACCATACATGCAATCCAATCAATAAAACTTCCTCAAAGGTACTTATAATTGAAGATTCAGAGAAAGTTTTCCACTCATTTAATAAATACGCAAGTCCTTTGAAAATGGACATAGTATTATTACAATGTTTAGGTTATAATTTATCTAGACCTATTTTATTTTCTGAATATTTTTAAATCAATGAATTAAAAACATTAACATATCCAAATGACCAACAAGATAATATATTTTTTACTGTCATTATGGTAGACTATTTGGAGAAAATTTTATAATTTTTTCTTATTTTCTTGTGCTGATGATTCACTGTAAGTAGACAGGCAACAATGCATTTTCTGGATGAACTAATATGTGACACTTTCTGCTTAAAGGGAGGAAACCATAATAATTGCCAGTGGGCTTGTGTTTGAACTTTCACCTTGACTTGCCTAGTCATTACTGAGCAACCTTGAGTTTCTTGAACTGTAAAATAGGGATACCCTTACGTCATGGGGTTGTTGACAGAACTAAATGAGATAATTTGAAAGTGTCCAGCCAGGGCCTGACTGCTGAGCCAGCACAGAGTGGTATTCAGTAAATATTAACTTCTTTCTCCTCCCTTTTTCCTTTCCCATCTATTCTTTACCTTCTGATTAGGAGTCTTCCATCATTAAACTCTGACCTAGAGTAAATTTAGTTTAAGTTGGAATGAGTCAAAGAACAAGAGAATTTGAACTGTAATGAATATGAGCTGTTTGTCAAAATTTCTTCCTCTCTAAACACATCTCTGTTATATTTGAGGTTATGTGATGTATGATAGCTTTTTGACTGTATGACAGCTTCTATTGCATTCAAACACTTCTCCAAGTTGCTATATTAAAATATAAAAAGCAAGGAAAAATTTGGCAAAAAAAAATCAATACTTTCTGAATTATAATAAAATATAAAAATATTTTAAATGAATATATTAGAAATTTCATTTCCATAAAATAAGAACTATAAGCAAGATTTTGCAATGATTCTTTATCTTAATAAACAAGATTATTAGAATTATAGTATCTTTACACATATAAAAGCAAACAATATGTATCTGGTTATAGAGGAAAAGAATAATATTTCATATTTTATTAATATCCACTGAGTCATATTTTATTCAATTTTTCAGTTCCTACTAAATGAGTAGTCAAGTACTTAATTATTGAATGATCATTTAATAAAATACTGTAACAAAGAGATAAGATTAAAAAATAGTTTTGCATAATAGTGTAGAGAGCATTTCTGTTTTCTTTTTAGCATGGTCTTAACATCGAACTTGCATTTTGTTTGTTTGTTTTGTTTTTCTTACCTTCATTGAATTAAAGTATATGCATATGGTTTTATTTTGCCACAACACAGATGGAGAGTTATACTCCGGAACGGCAGCTGATTTTATGGGCCGAGACTTTGCTATCTTCCGAACTCTTGGGCACCACCACCCAATCAGGACAGAGCAACATGACTCCAGGTGGCTCAATGGTAGGTGGTGCTTGTAAGAACATAGACACATAACAGGTGTCACTGGGAAACTTTCTTTGTATAGCTCAAGCTATATGACTTGAGATTTAATATGCAGTTAAACACATGGTAATGACTTCATGGCTGTGGGTGTGAGAAAGCTAGGCAAAGAGAAAGAGAGATTAAGGATTCAGGAAAATATTTGCTTTGTGCCCAAAGTGAAATTTCTCAGTAGCTAACTGTGGAAAGAAATAGATCTGGGCTGGAGCTACGGAAGGGAGGAATGGAAAATGATAAGATGACTTACCAATCCTGTTTTACAGGAACATCACAACTAATCTCAAATCTCATGATGTAGTGTGTGTTTTTCTTCCACACTTCCATGTTGCCTTGAGAACATCATATAAGTTATGTAACACTTTAAAAAATTGTCTTAAAGACAACATCATATTGAAAATATTTTCAAAATGTCCAAGGACTTTTATATCATTCATTTATTTAATTCTTCTTTAATCTTTCTAAAACCCTATCTCCCATTATATAGGCCATCTGTTTTCAGTAAGATGCTTGAATATTTCATCATTTGAACTTCTACCACACTTGTTTTTCCTGCTTTTTCTCCTGGGGAACCCCCAAAATCCATTTAGTCACTCCATCCTTCATTGATTTGTTAGATAAAAATTACAATATGACCTCTGAACATTACTGAAACGTCAGGAGACCATGAGTTGTCTGTTACAATCTTTGTTCTGATAAATACTTTAAAGTGACTATTCAAAACATAAAACATACCACAGGTAAGCTCAATCAGCATTTCTTCTCTCTTGCAACCCTTCTGATCATCCATTATTTTTTTTAAGTATTAGTGTGTCTCTTACCTTCCATATTTCACTCTTCTGCCTTTGCTCCTAATTGCATCTATGAGCTTATGTAAATTTCCCCAATCTACATTTCTTTTGCTGTCTTTATCTCTTCTGTACCAACTAACTCTTCCTCTGACCTGAAAACTCGATCATCTATTCAAACACCTCCTTTCATCATGGCCTGCCATAAAGTCCCTGTATATCTAAGTGCATAGCTTTGTTAGAAACTTGTTTTCTCAACTTTTTCACCCCTTTATCCATTTTCAACCTGACTTTGATCCTGGGGAACTGCTCCCCCAACAGTCACTGATGACTTTCCATAGCTCTTTATCAATCTCCATTTAGTATCCTCTCCTGCAGTGCGTGTCACTGTTCACCAGCCTTTTCTCTTTAAAAGTCACTTGTTTCAGCCTCCCTTTCTTCCTGCTCTCCCAAGTTTCAAATATGTTTGACATCACTTCCCCATTGTGTTTCTCTTTAATGTAGATGATGCCTAAGAGCATTAATTAAATACAAACACTGCGGTAATCAAAGGAGATTTGACATATAATTAAATCCCTACCCCCGAGGTAGAACAAGTGTGGTAGCTGGGTGACCAGCAGAGAAGTTGTGTCTCACCAAGAAAGAGAAAAGATACTAAGATCATGATAATACTATTGGCGTAAAACCATAAAAGAGCTTAACTCCAAACTCTCAAAGGACAATTTTGGAATATCCACTGTAACTATCTGGTCTATTCTCAAACGGAAATATTTATTTAAGAAGGTCTATGTTTGTATTTATTCTGCAAGAAGACTTTGATCTACTAAGAACTCTAAAAAGCATACAGGCTTTCACTGTCCCTGAGAAAGCACATCTCATTAGAAGATGGAATAACATGAGGGAGGGTACAGTATCCATTTCATTTTTATGGCCTTGGAGGAAAAAAGTCATCAAGTTAAAGCTGCCTTTGTGCTGCGCACACTCACATGTTGACAGCTGAGCCTGAAGAATTTACACTGTGGGAAAACAGTCATTGTCCGCAGCTCTGTGCTTCATCTCTGCAAATGTGCAGTTCATTTGAGCATTCAGTTATCAGTCTCTCAGCACTAAACGTGAGAACGGATTTTACCAAATTAGCACAAAGGTTCCATTTGACAGGGTGCAGAAACCAAGAGCTGCTGCAAAATGGGGATGCAGACACTTTTTAGATAGAAACGAGGGACTGTGTGAATCTCAGGCCTCAGGAAGTTAAGTACCACTTCAGAATAAAGTTAGAAACATCATGTTTAGACATTTATGCATAAAATAACTGGATTTTGAGGCAGGAGCATAGACTGCATAATCATTTGTGTTACCAGAAGTAATCAATTATCTCGCAAGGTACTTTATGAAAGACCTATTAAAATTAATGTGACACAGAACTTCCTTTACTTTCCTCAAATTAATTCAAACCATTTATTTTTGGAAGAACCAATTGTTCTATTTTAATGACTTTTAATATCATTCTCTATAAAAATAAAAAACAGCCCTGACCAGTTTGGCTCAGTGGATAGAGTGTCGGCCTGTGGACTGAAGGTTCCTAGGTTCGATTCCTGTCAAGGGCATGTACCTTGATTGCAGTAGGGAGTGTGCAGGAGGCAGCTGATTAATATTTCTCTCTCATTGGTGTTTCTGACTCTCTATCCCTTTCTCTTCCTCTCTATAAAAAAATCAGTAATATATATTTAAAAATAAATAAAAAAACAAAAAACAAAACAGTTGTCTAGAATTAGAACTTGAAATATCTTTGTATTGTATCCATTGTAATGGAACTTCACTATTTTCATAATTACATATTAAATGTATATTTTTATGACAATATCAATAATAATTTAAATTCATGTTAACAGGAAATATTAGGAATGAGTAATACATTTAGGTGAAGAAACAAAAACTGCTTTTTCTAAACAAAATTTTTTCATTGACATTTGCTCCTCCTTTGAGGCTGAAAGGTGTTATAACTACTTTTGATTTCAGGAAATGCACTGGTATGTGTTTGCCATGATGTGCCCAGATTCAGAATGTTTTCTCTTGTGCTTTATAAATTATCTAAATAGCATATTTTAAAACTTCAGTTTGGGCTTACTTAGAATGTGAGAATTAGGTAAATATGTCGTTTATATATTTGTAGTGAGGATACAAATAAGTTTATGCTATTGTTATAGTAATGATTTCTTAACATTTTGTATTTAAATACTACTACCTAGTTCTTGTACCTATTAGCCATCCATTAGAGCAGATGAAGGGCTAGCCTACATTTACTTTCCTATTTGATGGACGCTGTTTTATATCTTGAATTAATATTGGAATGCTGTATGTTATGGAGGAAAGACAGCTTCACATTACTTTGGACCTTATTTCTAAGGGATTATACTACACCTACCTCTTATAGTTGTGGGAAAATGACCACACGATAATCTGTAAAAAGTACTAAGTAAGTATTGGCATGTGGTCAACACTCACTCACTGTGAATTTTCTCTGTTTCCTTTGTTCCACTTCCACGGGTGGAGCATGCTTAGGGAGCTTTGTCAGACTCGCTCTGTGAGTGATTGTGTGTGAGCCAGGGTGAAAGGGCAGTCAGAGTAGGGTTTAATATGTGAAACCACATGGATCCTTGAGAGAGCGGAGTCTCAGTGAGCACAAACAGACCTTAATTACAGGGCCCAGAGTGTGAGGCCTCCCCGCTCGTTTCAGGAAGACCTGTTTTCTTTTAGTGGATTTCCTAAAAGTATCATGCCTGTGGATAGACCAACCCATTTGCTTTTTTCTGTAATTGAAATGGTATGCAAGTCATCACTCTACTTCCTCTCACTGTAACACTCATACCAGCCTGGCTTGCCCAATTATTGGAAAGAGCATAGCTACTACCTCTGTGGTCATGTACCAGGCTACTTCATGTTCTCTAAGGATTCAAGTTTCTCCACAAGATAGATTTTTTTTATGTAAATAAAACCAAGAAATGTGATTGCAAATGTATTATGAGAGTAGAAATTAATGTTACATGGTACCAGATACCTAATCTCAAATCATTTGTACAACTCTTTTGATGTACTATTTTAATTCCATTATCTTTAAAGACATAAACTATGTCAAAGTATCCAATTCAATGTTTTAATAAGTAAAACGAATGATCTAGTTTTGCATAATATCAGGCTTTTTAATGATGCCATTTTGAATTATTTCTCCGGTTTAAGCAAGTTAGTGATATATTTTGCTGACCTTGGAGGAAAAAAGCCCTGTGGAAGCCTTATTTTATGGTTATATGAGCAGATGAGTATTACATAAGTAGAGTGAGCATTTAGCCAAAACAGCAACTGCAACCACAAATGTCATCTTAGTTTTCATAGCCTGTGAAAGGCAAAACAAGGAATCTGTCTTTTTAACTTTTGAATTGCATCTATGAATTACACTCTGTTAGTTAAATATCACGGTATAGAATCACAAAAAAATAAACATATTTTTGCTAAAATGCACACCTCCAACTATAACCTTTTCAAAAATATACCATAAAATTATTCTATTTTCTAAATGATAACACTTTTAATAAGTTAACTAAATATGCCTTTTCTATTTCAAAAAGAGAATATTTACCAAATATACTTTTATTTGATATCCTTTTCGAGGACCACACTTTGTCTAAGGGGCATAATCACTCTCAATTGGTTTTGTTTGAAATTAGATGGCACTAATGAGGAAAAACGAATAAAACTTTGGAATAAAAGTTAACTCAATGGCAATGTTTGAAAGGTGATTTTATGTTTTTCAGAGCTCTAAGAAAATGTTCCTGAATAAAATGTTAGGGATATGCTCTTTTAACATTTTTTAATGATTGGCTAAAAAATACAACTCTCAAGTATGGCCTATTAGTCACAAATTTTGAACCACTTGAGAATTTATAGTTTAATGGTGAGATTAGAAAAATAACATTTAAAAGTATTATTACCCTCAACGAATCCCACTTTTAAATTAAATTTAATGAAAAAATGTATAAAAATTAGATAACATCTTGGAAAATTCTTTAAATTAAAGCCAGCTCTCTTTCTTCTCTGAGTTCTTAAAATTTTTCTCTCTGGTCTCACCATCCGTTTAATGAATTCAGGGCCTGTCCCTACCAATTTCCTCTTCCAGAGTCAGGACATTCAGAGCTCAGTGGGCCTCAATGGGGATTTACTGCTGACTGGTAATCTGGGTTCATGTGTGCAGTGACATCAACAAGAGATTTACTCAGAGAAGTGGATGCCATGACAATGCATGTGGCCATGGTGTGCCTGGCCTCTCAGACACGGCTCTCAAAAGATTTCCCTCTGTGAAAACAGAGGCCTGTTTGCAAATTAATTAGTTTCTGGCGGCAGCTTGATTGTTGACCCAGAGTTTGTAGAGTGGAAAAACAATCAGATTAGTGTGCTCAGGGTAAAAGGCCAGTGCGCAGTTGCGTGTGGCTTGCTCCACTATTGAAACTATGAATGGACTGAAACAAATTCCTTTCAGAGAAGCCTACGCAGAGGTTGAGTGTGATGAGCCTAGCGCTCCCCAACAGCAGGGGCCGGGGAATTAAAGGATTTCGGCCAGATAAAGCTGAATGGTGGCAAGCGATGCCATTGAACTTTAATGGAATGGACAGTTTTGACCAATCCCCCTACCCACCACACCCCTCAAAAAATTTACTAGGTTCTAATCACTTCAGTAGAAGAAATACAGAATACATTTAAATTTATATTATTAATTAAATGTAGGCTTGACAAAAATACCTTCCTAGTGGTAGATTTCAGAAGCTTTCAGATTGAAAGCTTTTAATTATGGTATCTCAAAAACTAATATGATAATACCTAAATGAGAAAAGTTTGTAAAATACTGCCTTGGCATGTTGATAAAATGTTTATCTGTTTGCCCTAAGTTTTTTAGAGCTATGGTTTTCAGGTGACCAATAAAATTGATCCTGATTCAGAAATGCTGATTCGTAAAAATGTGTTTTACTCAATAGATTATTGTTTATGCTTAATTTTGTAAGACTACCTAACAAATATAAGCTGTACATACTTTTCCTTTGTAGGCGGAGATCTCCCTAAAATGCAGCTCCGATGGCTATCACAACACTTTTCCATTCAAAGTCCATTTATGTCTCTCAGTTTTTAAGTGAATTGAATCCAGATTTCATTCCCTGTCAAATCCTTTGACATCTAATTCCAAGTGACCTCTCTAATATTAAACACTAACATACTCAAATAATAGAGTTGGTTATCCTCAAATTCACTATCTTTTTCATTTATTCCTTCCACCCAGTAGATTTTCATCCTTCCCACCTTTGAATTCGAAGGACGCATAGATGCAAGCTTGTGTCTCTCACAGTGCCCTTCGCTCTGGGTGTGTCCGATAAGGAACAATTCAATGACTCTGGTTTGTAGGTTGGGGGGTCAGTGTGCTTGAGTTTGTATCCCAAGCCCTCCACTTACTATCTATGTGGCTTTTACTTCACTTCTTTCACTGCCCATTTATGAATTAAAAAAATTGAGTTAATTCTAATACCTTACACTGTTTTTCTGAGGATACATGAGACAGTTTATTAAGGGTATTTGGAAGAGTGTCTGATAATAGGATAAATGCTGTCCATAACTGTGGTTGCTGCTGCCATCATTCACATATCAGCTCCATATATATGTTCACATGTATGTATGATGTGAACAATACAGTAAACAATAGAAAATAATATGTTAATAATGTATAATGCTTGTTTGGCAAATTTATACAGTGAACCAGTTATGTTTGCTTTCCTAATCTGCTCTGACACTATTTTGTTCTGTTTTACTTAATTGAGTATCATCATTATTATTGTCAGAAGCACTCAGTACACCAAAAATATATAAAATATTTGGCTTTAGTATCAAAATAATAATCTAATTTTTAAAGAAATAGAGCTTAACAAAATTAGCTAAACAACTATAGACAGCTCATGTAAGCCCTCTGTGCTCCATGCTCCCTTTTTTGAATGAAATAATAGTAATTCTTCCTTGTTAAGTTGCGATGAGGATTATGTATGAGTAAATTCATACAAAGAATTTTGAATAGCGACTGTAATTTCCCAAAACAAATAAACTAAAAGTACAAATAAACAAACAAAACAACAACCAGTTCAGTTGATGTTACCTTGTCTCATAATATTACACAAGAGTTCTAAGGAAGGGAACAGTGAAAATATCTACATATGTCAAATCACTACAAATATAGCAGGGCGCTCAATTTCACGTAACGGAGCAGCCGCATATTACTAGGAACGCAATGACGTGGCTTCAGGGAACAAAACACAAAGTGATAGGGACCCTTCCCTTAGACAGTCTCCACCCACAGATTTCCTGCCTAACGGTGCCTGTCCCTTCTGAAGAAAATAAATCTACTGCTCCTTCGCTTCGGTAAAACTATAAGGGATTTTTTGGTAAGCTTAGTGACATACTTATTACTAAGTTATTTACACGTGATAAAAAGGCAATAAAGTGTCCTAAACTTCATACATCAACTAAATGTAAATTACAAAATGTTATCCAGGAAAGGGGTCTTTAAAATGTTTTCTCGATAATATTAGTAAGGAAGACTTAAGTGTGTTTAAACATTTTCAAATTAGAAATGTTTGTGTTGCTATAGGATTTAAGCACTAGCCCAGAGAAAAATCAAAGCCCCTCACCTCCTACCCCCCAGCATCCCACATGCTGCTCTCAGAAATCTCTTCATTTCCTCTGACACTTTTGGATCGTCAGATAAATTCTGCATTTTAAACAGCATACCATTATATACGTAGTACTATTATTATTTTCAAAAAATTTGAATCAGAAATAATAATGCACATATTTTATTCATTAGAAGTGTATTTTTTATCATTTTGCTTGATGGTTTGCTAAATAACTATTTTTGGATTTAATGTAGGCTGACAGCATAAAGAACTCATAAAAAATGTGTCTTTTCAATGTTTATAAATTTGTCTAAATTCATATAATTCAAAATAATTTATTTTTTTCACTTAATTACTAATTTTTAAAGATCCCAGGATTCAGTATTATAGAGAGCTATCTCACTTGTACATTTATAAAATATTACCATGAACATGTATGGGAAATTGGTGACAGCAGACTCAATTTCATTTTGGGAACCACAATGCCTTTTCTGCTTAGCACACAGTAGGGTTCATGTTACAGCCAGCACAGAGTTGTGTTTTGGGCATATACATTTGTGTTATGACCTATTTATAATGTATTGACCATTAATCTCACTGATCCTCAAACTTAAATAATGCCCCAACTAGTATTAAACTGGTGACTGCCACTTAATTGCTTAGCACCCATAGAGTCAGTGTTTACCATCAAATATGTTTTGTAAACACATTTAGGATGATGGAAAAATTATACCCTTGCTTTGCAGGATGAGAAAGCAATTTTTTAAATCAAATAAAAAATAAATGAGCTTGGAGGATAGGAAACAAAACACGTATTACAACAAAATCTTACTCATTTTGGGGTGAATTAAAGAGGAATCTAGTCATACTAACAATTCAACTAATGGAATTTGGGCTTATATGTGCAGGATGAACCAATCAGGTACAGGGTCTTTGATCAATAACTTTTATTTGTTTTCTGTAATATTGTTAAATATTTTGACTGAAAAATCATTGAAGTACTGGCTTAGTGCTGATTGCCATAAGAAGACTAAGGACTGACCTCTTTGTTGTGTTAATTCTGTTATTGTCCTTTAATTTTTTTAAAAAAAGGAGCATAATCACATCCTTCAGAGATATCAAGTTAAACATAGCCGACTCTGATCAACAGATCAGTGCCCAAATTAGGAAAATTATAACGTAATTGCCTTTGAAAGACCTTGAGATAATTGTGTGTTAATGAGTCTTGAAATGTGAACTAAAATTTTACACATTTTTCTAAACTGGAACTACTTTTGCTTCCTTCCTTGCTTATTTCTAATTCCTGTGCGAGAGCAACTTGTAAAAGGCAATTGAAAAACTTGGCTGGAGGTAAGACTATGGCAGCAGGAAGTAGCAAAACAATGGCAGACTGTCAGCCAGTCCAGCAGTGAGAAGTGTTTGGTAGTGAGAGAGCCGTGGCAGTACCAAAGATAAAGGTAGCCACGTCATGAAGATTTGCAAAATCTTCACCAAATTGTATTGTTTTAATTAATTTTGTCTTCTTGATTTTGTATAAATGTTCTGCCACTCTATTTGTCAATACTGTCTATAAGCCACTCATTAATTCCCAAACTATCTGTCCTTGGAGAGATCATAGTTTGTTAGCAAAAGATATTCTTTGCCATGGTCGTGACTCTTGTTGAGAGTAGACCTATGAATCAGGAGGTCACAATTAGATTCCAGGTCAGGGTACATGCCCCAGGGTTGTGGGCTTGCTTCTCATCATTGATGTTTCTATCCCTCTCTCACTCTCCCTTCTTCTCTGAAATCAATAAAAATATATTTTTTAAAAAAGGTGTTCATAAAGGATATTCTGATAATAATAGCAAAAAATAAAACTTCTAATATACTTTAATGTGACTGAGGAAGCTAAGTCATTGCTATTATGATTGACTAGAGGCCTAGTGTACAAATTTGTGCATCAGTTGGGTCCTTTGGCCTGGCCAGTGGGATAGGGCCAAAATCTTCTCTCCGACATCCACCAAGGGGTCCCAGATTGTGAGAGGGCACAGGCCAGGCCAAGGACCCCACCCAAGCACGGTTGGGGCTGGGGAGGGACATAGGAGGGCTCCAGGGCATGTCCGACCCATCTCGCTCAGTCCTGATCAGCCTGACCCCAGCAGCAAGCTAATCTACTGGTCAGAGTGTCTGCCCCCTGGTGGCCAGTGCACATCATAGTGACTGGTCAACCAGCCAACTGTCTTCCCCCTGTTGGTCAGTGCATGTCATAGCAAGCAGTTGAGTGGCCTTAGCATATTATTAGCATATTATGCTTTGATTGGTTGAATGTACAATCAGACACTTAGCATATTTGGCTTTTATTTTATAAGATTATTTGGAACTATTACATATATTCTAAGATGGAGAAACAATAGATCATCATAAAGAGAATAAAATACTTTTAAAAAGCAAATCTGTCCACTACTGGAATAGAATCTACAAAGAAAGATGAAAGAGAGGGAGGAATAAAGGGAGAAAAGAAAAGATTAATATATATTGGTTAATAATACCTTTCTGATTAGATTTTTGGAGCATCACTCAACCACAATAAACAACTATTACTATAATAAAATTTATAACATCACAAACTGAAATAAAAATCCCCAAACTATACCATAAAGTTTTCTATCTACAGGTCTAACCCTGAAGTTTATAATGTAAGTTAGATGTGATACATATTTAAGAGTTTTTTCACAGAGTGAGAGTATTGCAAAATGTTATTGTAATATCTATCCATTCCTATTTGACCATGGTGAGTTTTATAGGTTCTTTATAAACTTTGGATATTAACCCCTTACACGATGTATCATTGGCAAATATGTTCTCCTGTTCAGTGGGCTGTCTTTCCTTTTTTGACAGTTTTCTTTGCTGTGCAAAACCTTTTTGGTTTCATGCAATCCCATTTTCTTCTTTTGTTTCCCTTACCTGAGGCAATATATCAGAAAAAATATTGCTATGAGAAATGTCCAAGATGTAATACCTTAAAACTGTGGTTTAGCCCATAAAGCAAGAGAGAAGGCAGTACTATCCATTTTTTAAATGTAACATATTTTTTTTATTCAATTGATTTTCAGCCTTTAACTCAATACCAGAACCACTGACTGAGGCTTTCACTCTAAAATGAGAGAAAAAGATGAGAACTTATGAGGGAGGCTATCTTTTGTTTATATATCATCAGTCTTCTCTTAGAGAATATGTGTATACGAGAGTTCAAAAAAACATTGGAAATTCTTTTTAGAGGTTGTGGAGAAAAAAGATGGGAATCAGAAGAAGTATAGATAACCAACTGTAGATTTTTAGAAGATGTCATTTATAATGGCACAGGTTCTTAATTATAAATAAATTTTCAAGAGGAAAAGTCATCCCAAAAATAAGGAGACGAGAGAATGGTGGTTTGAGGCAAACTGTCAGAGAGTGGATAAAAACCAGAATCAATATCCTGTTATATTCAGGGGTTTTAGTGGTTCAGTAACAGCATATGCTGTGGTCTGTTTTCCAATAAATACGTAAATAAGGTCTCTTCAACTGGTCTCTGAGTTTTAATAAATATACAAAAAGTTAATTAACTATTAACAATAATCATGATTCTTGACAAATATTGTTCTAAGAGCAAATAAGTTTCATTTTGCTTTAAGATTTTAATTTCTTATTTGATTATTTAAAACAATGATTGAGTAGAAGTTTTAAAATGCATGTTCTGAATAGTTTCCCTAAGTAACATTTACTGTCTTAATTAATTTAACACTATCCTAACTAATAAAAGTTTAATATTAAAATTAACCATTTCTTTGGGATGCCTAAGCCACGCCCACCAGCCAATCAGAGTGACTGTATGCAAATTAGCCTAGCCAAGATGCCGGAGGCCGAAGCCCAGATGTGCGGCTTCTCCGAGGCTGCGGCCTCCACCATCGTGGGAGCCTCCGCTCTGGGAAGGCATCTGGCACCCTGGGCCTGCCGATGCCTTCCCAGGTGGAAGCCCCAGGACGAGCAGGCTGGGCCCCGAGGCTCCCGTCTTGGGAGGCCATGGGGCAGCCACTGGCCATCCAATCGCTTCCCAGGTGGATGGCCTCAAGGGTCAATGATAGCTGTGGGCAGCCTGAAAATGGCTCTCAGCCCCTCTCCCAGGCTTGCCAGTCATCCCAGTAGTGTCCTGAACCCTGAAGGGGCTGTGGCCAGCCTGAAAACGGCCCTCAGCCCCTCACCCAGGCTTACCACACCCCCATAGGGTGAGGGTCTCCACTGGGGAGCTTGGCCAGCCTGCAAACAGACATCGGCCCCTCACCCAGGCTGGCCAGGCACACCAGCAGGTGGACATCCCCAGAGGGGTCCCAGACTGCGAGAGGGCACAGGCCGAGCTGAAGGGACCCTCCCCCCCAGTGCATAAATTTTTGTGCACCAGAACCCTAGTTTAACATAAAATTAAATAGCTTCACTTCATTTCCTTTTTATCATTAAACCAAAATGAAATAATTTCCCAATTTGAGGTGAGTTTTATTATTTTAATCTCTAAGTTGTGGTATTTTTTTATCTGCCTTTATAGTTATTGAAAACCTATAAGCATTTGGTTGTGTTTTGTTTTGTTTTTTGTTTTTTTGTGGTTTGTTTTTTTTTTTTTTTTTTTTTTTTTTTTTTTTTTTTTTTTTTTTTTTTTTTTTTTTTTTTTTTTTTTTGGCCTCAGTGTCATCTTGAGCAATATTTTTTAAAAAGATAAAAAGATGGGAAATCTACTTTTTCTAGTAGTGACTTCTACGATTCAAAGAAACCTCATTTTTTTAAAGTTGTTTTCAGAACAGGTTAATAAAAAAGTAACTGTCTTTCACTAGAGCTAGACTAGGACTTATGCTATTTTATTTTTAAATATATTTGTATTGATTTCAGAGAAGAAGGGAGAGGGAGAGAATCAGGACTCATTGATCAGCTGCCTCATGGACACCCCACATTGGGGAGTGAGACTGGGAATCAAACGGTTATCTCTTGGGTCATAGGTTGATTCTCAGCAACTGAGCCATGCTGGCTGGGCAATGCTGTGTTATTTAAAGTAATAAATTGGATGATGAAACAGCAACATAGTATTTAAAATATGTACAACTGATTTTTACTTCCCTGTAAACATCTTTTTGTCAAAAGCATCCAGTAATGAAAATTAGATAGAGTCTTAGTACAAGAAAACATAATTTAATACAAATCAAACAAAAATATTATGCATTTTTATGTTACATTAAATTTGATATTGCAACCTTAGATTTAAATTGTAGGAATGTGAAACAATACTTTTCAATATTTAAGAAAATTACAATTTTTATGTAAATATAACTGACAACTCCCTCACTCTTCAGTTCACATAGATATAATCCTAAAAAAAAAGAAAGAAAGAAATTCAAAATAAAAGGAAGTTGTATTAAAATAATAGCAATTATTTATTTTCAACACATTGAGATTAGGGAAGTACAAAAATGGTAACTAATGCTAAATTTGAATTATTATTTCTTAAAGGATACTAAGATCTTACAGATTAAACCAGGTTTATAATAAGAATTATTTTCTGTGAATACTAATTACTTTGAAAATTATACATAAATTATCTTCCTTTCTGCCTTGAATTTCCTTCCTCATATAATTTAGGCATTTTCAAGAATCAAAACTATTATTGTCTCTTAAGAACAAAAGCCATAGAAACTGCTAATTATATCACAGTTGAACATGTTTTTCTTCTTTGAAGAGATCCTCTATTTCCGGCATTTTGAGAACATTTTCTGACTAGAAGATGATAGAAATGTGAAGCTTCACTGGTGTTGCAACCAGTATGATTAGTTTTCATCTATAATAACATTGATGATATTAAAAAGTTGCCAAGGTTTGTGTCAAATAAAATTAACCTAAATATTCCCTGGTCCCTAAATCATTATTTTAAGAATCAGGCCACATTCCTACCGATATTCCCTTTTCCCTAGAACTCAAGGGCCTAATCAGAGACAACTCCAAGGAAAAGCTCCCTGTCAATGCTGACTGGGAATTAGGGTTTGGATTATTACTACGCCCTAGTAATGGGCAAATATCAAAAAGAAACTTTTTTCTGTTTCACTTATATAATTGACTTTTTATTTCACAGAATACAAAAAATGTTCAGTTCACATACTCAAAAAAAAAATTTGGGGAATTGTCTTTTTAAATAAAACTGTTAATGGCATTCACAAATACCAGTTTTGCCATCTGTAGATTCTCAGCTACTTTCCAGAGGGGGGGGTGGGGGGTGGGAAAGGAAAAATTAACTACACACGCATAAATTTTAAGAAAATTTAATAGAAAAAAATAAATTGGTATTACATAGTTGCTTGTATTTTTGTTTTGCTAGGGATTTTTGTTTGTTTCTTTTGGATGAAAATTTCAATTAATCAATTTCACTTTTAATCTTGTATAAAGCATGTGAGTGAGAAAACTGTATGAAATCTTTAGCAATGCCCAGAAGATAGATAAAATTAAAAAGATTTACAAGCCATTCAAGTCATATGGAGCCAGAATATTCCCAGTAACAATATTAAACAAAAAAAAAAAGAACACTTATAAATATACTAGAGGCCCGTTGCACAGAGACTCGTGCAATAGGCCTTCTCTTCCCCTGGCTGCCAACACTGGTTTTCCTCCAGCACCCAGGACCCAGGCCTTCACTCCAGCTAGAGCCTTTGATCTTCACTCCTCCTCTGTTTCACGCCCAAGTATGCAAATTAACCATCATCTTTGTTTGATTAATTTACATACTCTCCTGATTGGCTGTTGAGGGTAGTGGAGGGATAGTCAATTTACATGTTTGTCTATTATTAGGTAAGATGTATGAGTACCCAAATATTCCTAATAAATTCTAAATTACAAGAATGAATAAAGAATAAGAAATCTCTTAATTCATTGTTTTAATATGTTAATAATGAAATATATGCTTTTTCCTATTTAATGTTGAAAAATAAGATAAATCAAATGACTTTTCTTGATTAGTTAAACTATATTAGCTAGAAGTGGAAGAAAATGTTTTTACCCTGATAAAGAAGAAAGAGATGAAGAATCCTAATTAAAGTTCTTAATGAATAGAAAAGCATTATTAATATAGGTAAAATGCTATTCTAGTTATCTATATAATAAATCTATATAATAAAAGCCCAGTGACCGTTATGGTGGAACGACTGGAACTACCCATCACTATGGAGCTGGCCTTCGGGACCACCACCAGCCCTACTGGGCTCCAGGGCCAGTTGCGTGGCCACCACCAAGGCGCAGGTAGAGAAGAATGCAAAGGTGGCCAGCATGAGCATGCAGCTTGAGAAGAAGGCTCTGTGGGACGAATTCAATCAGCTGGGCACCCCGATGATCAGATGACCGTCATCAAGGCTGGCAGGTTAGGGCGCCCCTCTCCCCGCTGCGACCCTCCCTGCATGGCACCAGTCTCGGGCAGCAGGCTTTGGCCTGATCTACCTGAGCGAGGCTGAGAAGCAGGGTAGGGGACTCAGCCTGGCCACTTGCGGGTCCCTCTCAGCACAGGCCAGCTCCTTCGCTCTCTGAGTCTTGGCTCTAGGACAGCCACCTGGCACTCCAGGCCAGAGGGTACTGCTTGGGAGGCCAGGAAGGTGGCGGAGAGAAACCCTGTGGACCTCCTGCCCTAGCAGCAGCCCAGGACCTGGCACTGCCAGAAATGAACCAGCTCAGAGCACACGGAGGTTGGTGGGGGGGAGGCAGCTGCCTATGAGGGTCCTTGCTACCAGCCAGCTCCCGGTGAGTCCACTCTCAAAGGAAATTTGGCCTTTGGTTCCTTAGTTCAGTCTATCCCAGCTATAAAGGAGCAGCTGGGCACATTTTAGGGAGAATTAAGACTCTGAAACAGTGTGTTCTGCTCCACGGAGATTGCTACCCAGCTGTCTCAGGCCTAAATTCCGGGTGATTGTGGGGCCTGGCTCTCCCACTGGGGCCCACGTCTTCCAATTGGCCTGTATTTGTTGTAGAGGTTCAAAGAGAAGAAGTGGAACAAGTTTTTCAATAGATTTGACCAACAGACAAAGGCGAGTGCTAGTTTTTGTCTAATATACACACAGAAACACCAGCTCTGAGTCTGTCTAGTCAAAGGGTGTTCAGGACTGTCTGCAGAGCCTTCTGGTAGTTTCTGTTTCCTTGCTGAGGCTATCCTCAGCTCCAGCTTAGTGAGTCTTCTCTAGGCCCCTCCCCCCAGCTGGCCACACCCCTGATTGGACCCCCAACGTTGAGTGGGGCAGGCTGGCAGGCCAGACCCCACCCATTCACCAATTTGTGCACTGGGTCTCTAGTTTTTAAATAGACCTCACTTTTTAGAACAATTTTAGTTATATTCACAGCAAAACTGAGTGGAAGATACAGAGGTTTTCCATATAACCCTACTCCAACAGTGTGGGCTGTGTATGTCCTCCTATTGAGGTTGAACCTTGCTTGCTCTTGGCATCTCAATGGGCAAGATTTACTCCCAGGCTGATTCTCTGTGAGGACTGGCTGAAACCATCATGGAGGATCAGCTGTGCAGGGTCTGACCCCCGGAGCAGGATTTACTTCAGTGGGGCTCTGGTGCCAGCTAAGTGCACCCCTTGAGTGTGTCCCTTATGAAGGAGGTTGTATTGTGCTTCAATGTGGTCTAAAGCTATCCATTGGGCATGCTGGCTCTGAGGCCTCTCAGGATGTACAGGCCAAGAACATCTGCCACCTGTGTCTGAAGCTGGCTGGTGTTGGGCCTGAGGCCTCTTAGTAAGAGGTATGTGACATGCTGAGGTCAGATGATGCTTGTTTGAAAGATTTTAGGAAAAGTCCAAAGAATGAGTCAAGATGGGTCAATTGTATGGCAAAACCCACAGAAAATGCTTGGGTTGGGCCCACAAGTTGGGTGGTGCAGGGTCTCAGGAAATCACCAGGGTGGGTTCAAAAGCGTAAGCCAGGTTAGTGGAGACTCAGATATGGTGCCCACCTGCTAACTCCGTGAGGACAGGGCTCAGCAAGGGAACAACGGCCTCTGGGAGCACACTGTCTGGGAGAAAGCTGACTCTCTAGCTCTTACCCCAGTGACAACTCATTCCTCCCTATATGTCCCTGGATCCCCAGTGCTGGAACACAGAGCAAGTAAGTCTGAGTAAATTCATGCAAGGGCCCTGCTAGAGGAGTCCTTGGGTTCTAGAGCCCCCATCTCACTCAGCCACAATCCCTGCTGGTTTTCACAGCCAGAAATTATGGGAACTTCTCTTCCTGGAACTAGAACCCTGAGATGGGAGGCCCTGGTGTGGGGCTGGGACCCTCAGAAGTGATGGGGTACCTTTGCATCTGAGATTTGCCTCCTGGTTTGTACTGGACACATTTGGTTGTGGGATCAGCCTGTTTTGCATCTCTACCCTTTCAACCAGTGTTGATGCAGCTTCTTCTTTCTATCCTTAGTTGTAAGACTTCTCTTCTGCTGGAGTTCAGGCAGTTCTGAATGATGCTTATTCAGTATATTAGTTGTAATTTTGATGTTGTGGACAATTCCACTAACACATTTACCTATGCTGTTATCTTGACCAGAACCCCCAAATACCTTCTTTGTTGAGATAGATGTCTGTCAAAATCTTTGTCCCACTTTTTAATCAAGTTGTTTGTTTCATTATTGAGGGATTTTTAATTTTTTTATTGTCTAAAGTTTTACGTGTCTCCTTTTTCCCCAATTGACCCCCCCGCCACCACCGCCATTCCAACCCTGGGCAAGCCGCCACCACCCCAATGTCTATGTCCATTGGTTATGCTAATATGCATAACCAATATGCAAGTCCTTTGATTAGGTCATTATTGAGTTTTAAGTGTTCTTTATATATTTTGGGTAACAGTTCTTTATCAAATCTCTTGCTAATATTTTCTCTTAGTCAGTATCTTGTGTTTTCATTCTCTTTGTATAATCATCTTTCAAAAGATTTAATTACTTCTATGAAATGCATCTTAAACTTATATATTTATCTTTATTTTAACCATTACCAACTAGTGAGATATGATTATGTATTGGAGAAAGAGTTGAAAGTAGGTACTGGTATGATTTTTTTTCTTTTTAAAATAGATTTAAATCACACCTGTACTATATTTCTTTGGTGTGGTGAATTTTTTAGCTCATTGCTTAAGCACCAAAATTTTTAGTAAATAAATCATACACACTTAATTAAGGCTATTTCATCTAAAGCAAAGTAAGAACACTGTCTAAAAAATTGATGAACTTTCTGGCAAAGGGAAGGAAAACGTGCTCTAATTTAAAATGCAGAGAGTTAGGTAACACCACATTTCTTGAACCTCTACCAATTTTCTATTTAAGAGAGAAAGTTTTAGTGTGAGGTCATTGATTAGGTAAGATCATATAAATTACTTGTTACTATGGGGCAATGGCTTTTCTAAATAGAAAATTCTATTTTCTTTAGATGTGGGAAATGAATGTTTGCTGCTTTGGTTTTCTTCATCCACACCCAAAATTTATTTTTAATTTGTATTGTACGCAAAATAGCATAATTATTTTTTAAACATGGACTCTATTAATAGCATAATTTTGTGTTTAGGGAGAAGAATTTATATTACACATATTCCACTTCATTTCCCTTTATGTTGACATCACTTGGAATGACAAAGTAAAAGATAATTCTTTTTTCCCAAACCTTTCAATGTTTAGAAAATTTAGGGAAAAAATCTATATTAAGTCCTTGATATATTTAAGTAATAAAAATTAATATCCACAATGTATGTATCATATATGTGTGTGTACATGCAGGTGTATACATAACCATTATAAGTTCATTAAATATTCTTTCTAGAGATTATTTCCTTCATGAGTCCCATCTTATCTTCTCAAAAAACAAATAATCTATAGCAGTTTATGCTTAACATGATTCAAAAATATAATGTAAATGATGAAAACAGTTTATGATGACATATAAATGAATTTATTCATTGAAGACCTGATATATGCATTAATCAATAAATATTGAAACTTCCTGTAATTGAGGAAATAAATGTCAGAATTTATAAAAATGCCTAAAAACATTAAAATTGAGGAAACTGGATTAATCTAATAACATCAAAATATGTCTAATTTATATTTAACACTAAAGACCCGGTGCATGGACACCAGTGGGGTCCCTCGGGCTGGCCTTCAGAGATTGGGCAAAAACTGGCTTGCTAACATCCCCTGATGGGTCCCAGATTACAAGAGGGCGGTTCTCGATTGATGCACCTCAGAATCAGGCTCATCACCTGAGAACCTCAGCTTCCAATCATCGCAGCTCCACAGCTCCTGTGTTGAACATCTACCGCCTGGTGGTCAGCGTGCCTCATAGCTGTTGGTTGGATAGTTGAACTGTCCCTTAGGCTTGACAAAAATATTTATGTGTAAATCATTACACATAATGTTTTTGTAAATAGAAGGACATTATATACAACTCCCAAAATCTGCAATGGAAAAAGGCATTCTAATATACCAGTATAATCAATAAGGTACATAATTATATCATTTCCATAATGAAATGTTGAGTAATTCCTTCTTATATAATCAGTCTATGAAAGAAAAAGACTACATATTTACAAGATAAGAGAGTAGAAACACAGACCACATTTTGGTAGATTATTTTCCTACATGATAAAAGAGAAACATGCAAATTAGCCATCCCTTTACTACACTCAAGTCATGCCCACAAGCCACACCCACCAGCCAATAAGAGTGAATATGCAAATTAACCCAATAAAGATGCCAGTTAATTTGCATGCGAAGGTGTCAAGCACCCCAGGAGGTGATGGCAGCTGTGGCTGCAGGCTTTCAGGACCTTCACCACCCTGGGAGGCCTGCCAAGCCATGCCCATGGGCTTCCAGTACTATTGCCAGCCTGGGAGGCAAGGCTTGTTTTGCCAAGCCATGCCCTTGGGCTCCCAGGACCTTTGTTGGCCCTGGGAGGCAAGGCCAGGTGCACCTAGCCACACCCAGGAGGCAAAGCTATAGCCACACCCACAGGCTCCTGGGACCTTGTCATTGGAGAGCAGGAGATTTGGAGGACTTGGCAGAGCAGGAGACTGCTGGACATAGAGCAGAGGGAGAGAGAGGGCAATTTGGATGGTGCAGCTCCCTCTGTCACCCCAGCTTCCTTATCATAGCTGTGGAAACTGACAGCAGGGAGGAGGAAGTGCCACCCCCACAGAATTAGCCAGAATCAGCCTTTGTTCAGACAGTTCTCAGTGGCCTGACAGCCAGGACTCTCATTCACCTGCATCTCAGACTGTGACAGTAGAGAGGTGGGACTATGTCTAAAGAACAACTGTTGATACAAGGTAGCTCTGCAGCTGAAAGATGCTGGCATTATAGACAGAAAATGTCTGCAGAGCAAGGTGCTTCCGATTTTGAAAGAAGGCAGCACCTGCGACAGGATGTATCTGAATACCAGCTACTGGAGAAATGTTGCTCTGATGCCTAAAATCACTGACATTATCAACAGAAAATGTGTAAAGACCAACGTGCCTTTGAAGTCAAAAGAAGGCAGTAGAGATGACAGAATATGTCTAGAGAACAGTCGTCAACAAGTACTACCAATACTGGTAGGAACTGCCTTCTCAGCGAAAATGGAGTACATGAGGATGCAATTCTCGAACGTAGTTGTGGTGGAATAACTGTTCGATGTGAATTTTGCCTGTCACTAAATTTCTCTGATGAAAAACCATCCGAAATTCACTCAATGTTGTAGCAAAGGGAAGTCTGTCCAAATGATATACATTTCCCAAAATACCCAGCATATTTAAAAAGATTAATGACAAACAAAGATTCTGACAGTAAAAATTTTATGGAAAATATTCATTCCATTAATAGTTCTTTTGCTTTTGCTTCCATGAGTGAAAATATTGCATCACCATCAGGATATTGCCATACTGTTTTAGAATACACAGACAAGTTTATCACCGTACTCGGACTTTACATCCTTCGGATGGTGTTTCTCAGAAGTTTGCTCAACTCTATATTTTGGATACAACCAAAGCTACACGTAAAAGATTAGCAACGCCAGAAAATCAGGGCTGCTCAGAGAGACTCGTGATCAACATCATCATGCATAAAATAAGTGAATTAACAAAATTGTACAAGATGCTACATGAGGTAGAAAATGAAGCCCAATCTGAAGCAGCAGAAGTAACAATGGCAATTAAATACAATCGTAACAGAGACCCAGGCAGATATAATTCTCCCCGTGTAATCAAGGTTGCTGTCATATTCAGAAATGAAGATGGAGAACCTCCTTTTGAAAGGGACTTGCTCATTCATTGTAAACCAGATCCTAGTAATCCAAATGCCACTAAAATGAAACAAATCAATATCCTGTTCCTACATTAGATGCAATAACATATCCTATTCTTTTTCCACATGGTGAAAAGGCTGGGGAACAGATATTGCATTAAGACTCAGACCCCTAGCTGGTTTGGCTCAGTGGATAGAGCATCGGCCTGTGGACTCAAGGGTCCCAGGTTTGATTTCAGTTAAGGGCATCTACCTTGTTTGCAGGAACATCCCCAGTGGGGGATATGCAGGAGACAGTTGATCAATGCTGCTCTCTCATCGATGTTTCTAGCTCTCTATCCATCTCCCTTCCTCTCTGTAAAAAAAATAAATAAAATATATTAAAAAAAAAAAAAGACTCAGAGACAACAGTCATCGACAATAATACTAGACAAAATGTAAGGACATGAGTCACATAAATGCAGTATTATGGATCTCATCTTTCTATCTGAGACATGTTTAATCCTATTTTAAATGCAGTAAAATTAACTCAATAGTTTATCATGGATTCATATTCAAAAATGGAGGCCAATCAGATAAATTTCATCAAAGCAAACCAATCTAAGTTGAGAGTTGAAAAATATAGTGGTTGATAAATTATCTCAAACCTAGATCTGAAAATGACAGTGTGCCAATTGATAAAATGATAATACTTCCATCATCTTCTGAGGGTAGTCCCAGAAATATGCAGCAGCAATATCAGGATGCTATGGCAATTGTAACGAAGTATGGCAAACCTGATTTATTCGTAACCATGACATGCAACCCCAAATAGGCGGATATTGCAAACAATTTACAATGCTGGCAAAAAGTTGAAAATAGACCTGACTTGGTAGCCAGAGTTTTTAATATTAAGCTGAATGCCCTTTTAAATGATATCTGTAAATTCCATTTATTTGACAAAGTAATAGCTAAAATTCATGTCATTGAATTTCAGAAACGTGGACTGCCTCACACTTATTGATATTAGATAGTGAATCCAAATTACGTTCCTCTAATTAATTCCCTTTCAATGTGCACAAGTTTCATGCACTGGGCTACTAGTAAAATAATAATAACAAAATAGTCATATGACCTTCTGATATCCACTAAGTTTAAATAGATTAATATTCCAATCACTTTCCTTAAAACCTACTTTGTGCTCAGCACTACCTTCCTGCAATTTGTGAAATTCACCAAAATAGAGAAATGATTGGGAGATATGCATCCTAGAAATAAATTAGTCAGCAAAACAGAAAGGTAAAAACAAAATACGACACGATGTCTTTTCTTTAAAAAAACAATACATTAAATATTTATTTTTTAAATATGCTTTTATTGATTTCAGAGAGGAAAGGGGAGGCAGAGAGAGACAGAAAAATTAATGGTGAGAGAGAATCATTGATCAGCTGCCTCCTGCACACCCCCTACTAGGGACGAAGTCCACAACCCCGGGCATGTGCCTGACCAAGAATCGAACCGTGACCTCCTGGTTCATAGGTGGATGCTCAACATCTGAGCCATGCCAGCTGAGCTATTTTCAATTTACTCTCCCAACAGAATTCTACAAGATAGAGGCAGTTACATTTGAAAATGTTTCTATTTGAATAGATGGCAAAGACCATACTATTTAAGTAAAAGGAACATACATAGTTTCTAGATATAGAAAGTGAAATCATACATTGAAGATTACACTATATCAAATTTGTATGTCTATGAAAATCTAAGTGATGGTCCGTTTTCAGGCTCAATTATATACTTGGAATTATTAATTTTGCTATAGTTTACTTTAAGACTGAGCCATAAAGATAAGTATTAGTGAAGAAAAAAGTAAATTACTGGTTTTACCACCTATATTTTCTTAACTTTTATGAATACTTTTACCTACTTAAGATCACCTTTGCTGAAAGTCAGGAAAAACTACTTTTTGTTTCAGGGGGCATAGACAACTCTAATATTCAGGAAATTGAAAGAATTATATAATTATACATCTTGTCCCTCCATCTAGGTGCTACAAACTTATAATTTATTATAATATCACTTTTCTGTCTATCCATTTATTTCTTTACATTCATTAACCATTTTTTAAATTAAATCAAAGTAGATATCAGGCATCAGCACACCTCTTAAATATGATTAATATGATAGGAGTTCAATATTTGTTTATGTATTTGGTTCTATTCTGACAAAATTTATATACAATGAAGTGCACTAATCTTAACTGTACTATTTAGTGAGTTTTTGGCAAATGATATGCCTCTGTAACTGAAATATCTATCGAAGTATGGAATGTTTCAGAACTTTTACCTTGCCCATTTCTATCCAGTCTCTACACACTTGCCACCAGAGGAATGTACTATTCTGTATTTTCCACAATAGATTACTCTTGCCTATTCTAGTAACATATAAATGGAATATATATATATATATATATATATATATATATATATATATTCTTTTTGCATTATTTTTTAAATTCAACTATGCCATTACATGTATCAGTAATTTGTGCCTTCTTATTTCTAATCAGCATTTAATTGTATGGATATACTTTGGTGTCATGTATGTTTTTATTGATAGATACCTTAATAAACCTGCTATAAACATTTTTGTTCAAGTCTTATTGTAGACATATATTTTCATTTCTCTTGATTAGATAGCTAGAAATGGAATGGCTGAATCATAGAATAAGTATGCATTTGGTGTTACAAAATACTTCCAGACCATTTTACACTCCCATCAAAAATTACATGAAGAAGGCTGTTAAAACAATAGGTTGGCGGGAACAAATTGAGTATTGATATTGAAGTCACTCTTGGCATTATGTGAGAGAGAAATATGTAGGAAAGTGAGGCTCATAACAAGAAACTTTAAAAGCTATAGGAAGGATGAAAAAACTGTAAGGACCTAAATTAAGACATGAAGGATACAGATAGATGTTAAAGATATCTGTACGAGAGATGGAAATAAAATTTGGTGATTAATAAATTGTCACTGGAGAGGAAGGCAATTCTAGGCTTCTGAGCTGCGTGACTCTAACAGAGGGGATTTGAAGATGAATGGCCAAACCATGCCTCAAAAGAACTTAGTGAACAGCCCTGGCTGAACAGCTCAGTTGGTTAGAGGGTTTTACTGATATGCCAAGATTGTGGGTTCAATCCCGAATCAGGGCACAGACAATAATCAACCAATGAGTGCATAAATAAGTGGAACAACAAATAGACACTTCATCTCTCTCAAATAAATAAATGCATAATTTTAAATTAAAATAACTTAGGGAACAAACACACTGTGTCACTATAAAGAATAATCGAGGGTGCCCTCACCAGTGTAGATAAGTGGTTAGAGAGTCATACCCGGGAGGTCTCCGATACAATTCCCAGTCAGGGCACATATGCGGGTTTGATCCCTGTTTGGGGCACATGGGAGAGGCAACCTATTCATGTTTTCCTCTCACATTGATGTTTCTCTCTCTCTCCCTCTCTGCGCCTCTCTCTCTAGAAACAATGGTAAATTATCCCCAGAAGATGAGTAAAAAATAAAAATAAAAATAAATAAAATAACCTCAGGCAAGTGGGAAAGTATAACCACTCTAAATGAAATACAAACAAAATAAAAATTATGGAAACTCAGAAGACAAGTTTCCACCTCAAGAATTAAATAAAGCACTATGCACTTTGGAAGGTATTTGAAAAGGGTCTTAAAAAATGACATGATTCTTCATAGAGGATTTGCATAAGTCACTTAAGAAAGAAAGTTCTGGGAATCCAGAGTGATAAGACAGAATGGTATGGGGGGAATGCAATTTTTCTTAGTAGATGAGCCTAGAGTTGTATATATGGGTGTTATGTAGTGAAGACCTTGAATATCTTTAAAGGAGTCCGAATTTATAAATGTTGAATCGCTATATTGCACACCTGAAATTTATATAATATTGTATGCCAACAATACTTAAATTTAAAAATAAGTAAATAAGTAGATAATTGAGACTGAATTTAATTATTTAGCCTTTGAAAAACCATCAGTATTATTAAGTGTATATTTAGACATTCACATTGGCAGAATTGTGAAGTGTTAATTTAAAAGAATGATTTGAGGCAAGTGGCTCTTTAAAGTAGACAAGCCAATACTTTAGGAGAGAGATGAGAGAACATTAATTAGAACAAAATAAATAAGGAAAAAATGTGTGAGCGATAGAATTGGTAAGAAATTACAACTGAGTAGATATGGGAGATGAAGCTAAAAATATGACAATGGGATAACGTTTTCTCTTTGCAGTATTAAATAAGGGAAACCATAAGGTCATTAATTTGATTTGACATATACTGTTGAAGACATCACACTCCATGGTGATGTTAGTGATTACTTCATATGTTTCCTCTCCTAAGCCCAATATCCCAAAGACTTTTCACTTCCTCTTCAGTCATTTGCCTTCAGTTGAGAAAAACTGTGGAAAGTTTGATTTGATTATGACTGTTTAATTCAAATAGACTTATTTTGTAGTGGTAGAAAACAGTAACTTTTTCCACTAGTTTTTTATTAATATTAAAAACCGCTTTCCTTGTTAAAATAGCAAACAAAATTACCAAATAGTATACACGCCTATGCAACATGTAGGCCTGGTGGAAAATCCACGGGTAAATACTTGATGCCACATGATGCTGTAGGAAGAACTCAGCTCTTGCTTTTGGCATGTGCTAGTTTGCACTTTGGGTATTCACTGGGTCTTAATGTCAGGGTGTCTTCTGGGATGAGTGTGGATTAGGAAAATGTATGAAAAGGAAAGAGCACAGTAAATAGTTCCTATTATTTACTTTCCATTCGGGCTTGTCTTCCATCATAGTCAGCCCTTCTCTCCTTCCTGACATGACTCATCTTCAACTTGCTTCGGGTTGAACTGTCCCAAGAGCTGCTCATAGCTCCCCAGCTGGCTAAGTATCAGAAGATTTTCCAGGCCTGTTCCTTGGCAGCCAGGAGTTTTTCTATTCCACAGCCAAAAACGAAATATCCATTCCGTGTGGGCTGTCAGCTAAGCATGCAGGATGACTTTGTGCTGCGTTCCCTGCATTCCCGATGTGCTGGACGTTCCATTCAAGGACTTTGATTCAGGGGGCTGCTCCCCCAGGCCCCTGCCCTCACGTTGCAGCAAAGCTGAGAGGGAGGGAATCAGTCACGGTGGCTGTCAGCCCGGTGTGCTGGCTGTCATGTGGTGATGAGTTTTCCCCATCACCAATTTCCCCTCTGGCTAGCTTGTAACTATTTTGCAGCCTGAGGCTGTGATACTGGAAATATTTTGAAAATTAAAAAAAAAAAAAAGTTTTACAGTTTTTACCTAAATTGCTATTTGTTCCTCTCAGTTGTTTTTAACAGGTTTACTCCTTCCTCATCAGCTGCTCCTGATTCAACTTGCTTTCAGACACAAAATTGATGTTACCATTAACTTTTTCCCCCTTTTTTTTTTTCTTTATTTATTAAGGTACTACATATGTGTCCTTATCCCCCTATTGCCCCCCCCACCACACTCACGCCCTCACCCCCCTGGTGTCTGTGTCCTTGGTTAGGCTTATATGCACACATACAAGTCCTTTGGTTGATCTCTCCCCCTTACGCCAATCCTCCCCTACCTTCCCTCTGAGGTTTAACAGACTGATTGATGCTTCTCTGTCTCTGAATCTGTTTTTGTTCATCAGTTTATTTTGTTCATTATATTTCACAAATGAGTGAGATCATGTGATATTTATCTTTCTCTCTGACTGTTTTATTTTTCTCAACATAATGCTCTCCAGTTCCATTCATGCTGTTGCACATGGTAAGAACTCCTTCTTTTTAACAGCAGCGTAGTATTCCATTGTGTGCCATTACCTTTTAAACATAGGTTTATATAGGATATTTCTTAAAATTTTCTAAACAGTGTTATGATAACAGCTAGCAATTGTGAAGGCCAATGATATGCTGACATAGGTAGGTAGATAGGTAAAAGGAAGAAAAAAGAAAGACAAAAGGAAGAAATGAGGGAAAGAAGATATATATTTTTCCCATCTCTTCTCAGACATATATATTTAGGTTATTCTGACATAAGTACATTAGGAAACTGAATCAGTTGACATTAATTTATTTTTGGAAGTTATGAATCTAGTGAATGGGAGAAGCTTGGATTTTATCCAGTTTTCTCTGACTCCTATCACAGTGAAGGAAGGATTATTTTGGTAATTGAAGGTATGTATTTAGTAAGGATTTACCTTCCTTGAATAGTTATTACATCAGTAGAATCACTTTTTACTGAGAAGAAAATAAGAGTAAATAGATAGATATAGATATAGATAGGTATATATAATAGATAGATAATAGATAGATAGAGAGACAAATAGATGATAGATAGATAGATAGATAGATAGATAGATAGATAGATAGACAGATAGATAGATGATAGAGAACTATACAAATTTTCAAAGGTCCTTTTACTCTCATAAATGAAATCAGGCCCCGGGCTTTTATTTACTGGAAGCTTTTTGATTACTGCTTCAATTTCTTCCATAGTTATTGGCCTATTGAGGTTTTTAGATTCTTCCTGATTGAGTTTTGGAAGGCTGTATTTTTCTAGGAATATGTCCATTTTTTTGAGGTTGTCTAGTTTGTTAGAGTAGAGTTGTTCATAGTATTTTTTAATGATCCTTTGTATTTCTGTGGGATCTGTTGTTATATCTCCTCTTTCATTTCTGATTTTGTTTATTTGAGTCTTTTCTCTTTGCTTCTTGGTGAGCCTGGCTAGCGGTTCATCAATCTTGTTTATCCTTTCAAAGAACCAGCTCTTGGTT
>PVJC01020462.1:0-29166 GCA_004026665.1 Murina feae
CAGCGGGTGCAAGCAAGGCCAGTGCCTTGGGAGCTGTTGCTGCAGGAGCAGGGCTGCCAGCAGATGGGAGGGACCAGGGGCTGCGGCATGTAGGGTAGGGTGGGGGTGCAGAAGATGGGCCAAGACCCACCCCTGTGCCTACTGCAGCCTCACAGAATTTGTGCACTGATCCCCTAGCATGTGTGTGTATACACACACACACACACACACACACACAGATACACGTCTCAACAATGAAAGTGATAATGGCAATTTACCAAGATGTCCGTGCCAAACGTCATCCCCATCACTAATTCTAATAATGTGAACCTTATAAGGAATTTGCGTGTGTTGTGCAAAATCCTTGCACCATTACAAATTCAACCACAGGTTCAAATAGGCTCGCTCGTCCTTTGCAACACTGGCATATGAGACCTGGTAGCTCTGTGCCGTGGGGGCTGTCTGTCCTGTGCACCATGGATGTTCAACAGCTTCCATC
This sequence comes from Murina feae, assembly GCA_004026665.1. Taxonomy (NCBI): domain Eukaryota; kingdom Metazoa; phylum Chordata; class Mammalia; order Chiroptera; family Vespertilionidae; genus Murina; species Murina feae. The sequence goes on from PVJC01020462.1 coordinate 479, forward strand.
CTAGTTGTGACAACCAAAAATGTGTCTGGACATTGCCTTTGGCAGCAAAATCACCCTTAATTGAGAACGACTGCTTTGTAGTAAGCGTGTCTTGCTATAACCCAAATCTTCCTTTTATTCCCTTGATGTTTAAGGAAATCGGATGGTGATGGGTTCCCGGAGGTGGATCTTTGCGGTCATTATTTATTATCAATAGAGACTGGGCAGCGCCATTGCCTGCACGCGCCCAGTGGAGCTGTTTAAAGGCAACCTCACCCGTCACTCACTCCTCCACTCACTTTTGAGGCCGAAGGCACCCTGGGAAATTTTTGTTTTACAATCACAGATAAAACATAGAAGCCTGGTGCCTGGTTGGAATTTTGACTTGATGCATGTCATATGAAATGAATTATTCATGATGGAGACCTGATTCGATCTATTGCAGAACACATTGCGTAAAGAACCTCACTAATGGGGGGACCGTTGACAAATAGGTACTTGCAGGTCAGGTCTTCCTTGGCATTGACCAGTTTGTGACAGCCCATCGCGAAAGTATGGGTGGAGATTGTGAGAAACTAGAAATGGGGAAGCGTGATTGACAAGGAAACGTCTTTGTGCTCCCTGACTTAAATAGAACGCCTCAGCAGGAATGCAGTTTTTATAAGGCCCTTTCCTTGACTTTTTGCACCAAAGTAGCTTCATCGACACATTTCACTCACTGGGATTCAGCTCCGTTTGTGAGGGCCTGGGTCGGTAAAGGAGGCAGAGATAGATGAGAATTTGCATAGTCTCGAGCATCTCACCTCACAATTAGCCTGTGCCCACAGGCAGAGAGGGAGGCAAACGTTACTGCAAGGCTGTGTAGCCTCTGAATAGATATTGAAATGGCATTCAAGGATTCCCCGCCATTGACAGGAAGCGCAGCACATTCTCAGGGGACGGTGCTTATGACAGCCCCAGATCCCATGTGGGATTCTTCCTTAATGGGTGGAGGTGACCGATGTACCAAACACTGAAATGATTTAATGGTTGAAATCTCTCCTTAATTCCTTTTAGGTATGCAAACTCCTGCTTACAGTTACTATACAGAGTGTTGACTACACCTTAGAGGGAATTGAGATGTTCCCAGCGTGACTAGATACAAAGTTAAAACCCTAATGGCCATCTCTGCTGCATCTCTGCTTTATAATTCTACAGGACATTTTGGTCACTAATTATACAAACTTACACTCTATGCTTCAGAAAATCCTCCCAAAGCTTGGCCCAACAGAAGGTAGCTGATAAAGGGTTTGAACTTATGTTTTCTAAATTAACATTTTAAAAATTTACGTATTTTCATGGATTTCAGAGGGGAAGGGAGAGGGAGAGAGAGAAACATCAATGATGAGAGAATCATGGATCAGCTGCCTCCTTTACGCCTCACACTGGGGATCGAGCCCACAACCGGGGCCTGTACCCTGACCGAGAATCCAACCATGACCTGGTTCTTAGGTCGACGCTCAACCATGCCAGACAGGCAACATTTTATTATTTTTTTTTTCAGAATTTCTTCCCAGGATCAGAAATAACTAGCACTTCTTGTTTGTCCTGAAAGATTTCTTGTACTTTCTTTTTCGTCCAAGAGTTTCTGAAAGCAACATTTCCACTGATTAGTCCATCTTATTTTTCTTCTTTTCTCAGTTGAGTGAGGTCCTGGAGAGCGAGGTTTACAGTGTTTGGTTCCTACCCCCCCACAGTTCTCAACACTCAGCCTTCCATGGTTACTATATAGGAGAAGAGCAAGGAATGAAGATCGATTATGACAACACAGGCTAACTGTAATCAGTGACCCTTCTGCTTATTGCTTTCTTTTATTGTGTCCCCCAAAATCAAAATCCCTTTTAAATTTAAAAATATATTTTAGCCTGACCACCGTGGCTCAGTGGTTGCATGTGGAACTGTGATCCAGGAGATCACGATTCGATTCCCGGTCTGTGCACATGCCCGGGTTCCGGGCCCCACCCCCAGTGAGGGGCCTGCAGGAGGCAGCCGACAATGAATAGCGTAGAGAGGGCTCTGAAGACTTCACGTGCAGCTAAGTGTGTGGCTCTGTAGGTGCGCATGCACGTATGTGTATTATGGTTGTGAAAGTGGATAGTGATCACCACGTGCTGGGGACCATAGTTCAGGGACCATTTGATTTTCAGCGACAGCACAAGCCTTGGCAGAGTTCACTGGACCCTGAGGTCCTGTCAGTTTCTGGCATGCCCCAGCTTCCTTTGTTCATGCTTATGACATACCAGGACTCCACGGTTCTTCACATTCCAAGATCGTCTGCATCTCATTAGCATCCACCTTGTATTCTGTACAGAGCACTCCTCACTCCAAGGTCATTGCTGAGCGGGCGCACAGACATCCTGAGGTCTAAAGACTGTGCAGCCAGCAGTTATGGGCGGCGTTGTCATTCCAGGGTCATTGTGACCGCACATTTGGACACCTGCAAGCGAGCTTTCAAAGGCTCCTTGCATTCGGTCCATGATCACACACAGAGGTATTGAATGTCTTTCATTTCTCCCTGTACCACTGGGGCGTGCAGGCTGGGTTTCGGCTTCACAGGAGACCTACTTGCTTTTTTGGGCTTGGCCTTGGAATTCGACAGTTCATTCCTGCAGGAGCCACCCCCGTGGACCCCCAGTGAGTGCCCCGATGACAATATGGGGAACAGAGACAAGTAGGCCAGGCTGGCTCCGGAAGGCACCTGGTCCAGGAAACAATGGTAACGTAAAACACGTTCCAACCTGGGAAGAATTTCTGTGACTTGATTTGAGCCAAACTGTGGCAGTTGCCCGAGAAGCAGAACCTCAAAGTAAGGGTAGTTTTTTCACCTTGTGCTCTACCTTACAACCAAACGAGGAAATGTAGGTGGTGACATGAAATCCATTCATGGTAGATTAGGGAGGCGAGATTAAGCAAAGCGGGGAAACCTTTGGGATTGGGTAAAAAGCAAAACCATAGACACACATTTCTTTATATATATTTTATTGATTTTTTTTTTTCAGAGAGAAAGAGGAGAGGGATAGAGAGTTAGAAACATCGATGAGAGAGAAACATCTATCAGCTGCCTCCAGCACACTCCCCACAGGGGGTGAGCCCACAACCGAGGTACATGCCCTTGACCGGGATCGAACTTGGGACCCTTCAGTCCCCAGGCTGATGCTCTATCCACTGAACCAAACCGGCTAGGGCTAGACACACATTTCTTTTACTTAGGTGGGTGCGGGACAGTTCACGGTCAACCATTAACTCAGTCATTAACTCAGTAACAATGAGGGGATTTGTGGTCAGGGCACATGCCTGGGTTGTGGGTTCACCCCCAGTGAGGAGTGTGCAGGAGGCAGTCGATCATTGCTTCTCTCTCATCTTTGATGTTTCTATCTCTCTCCCTCTCCCTTCTTCTTTTAAATCAATAAAAATATATATTTAAAAAAGAAAGTTGAAAGAAAGCATATATAGGTATATTTTCAATCAACCAATCGATAATTACCTTCAATTATTAGGCATGGAGAAATGTCTGGTACTCTTTTTAATAAGTCCTTTAGAGTGCAGAGGGCGGGAAGAACCAAATACATTCCTCTATAGGGAATAAGGGCAGTGATATATGAAAACTCAGGGTCCTTTGGAAATACAAAAGTTGGGCTGAGAAATACATCAGCCAGCTTTCCGTTATAAAGCAGCCTTCCTGGAGAAGGTGAGCCTAAATTGTTCTACAGCTGTGGATTGCGAAGTTTAGGGCACCTTAGTATATCACCTGCAGATCTTGTCAAAAATATGCATTTCCAGACTGGCCGGCTTGGCTCAGGGGTTGAGGTTCAACCTATAAACCAAGAGGTCAGTGTTGAATTCCAGGTCACAAGCCCAGGTTGCAGTCTCGATCACCAGTGTGGGATGTGCAGGAGGCAGCCAATCAATAATTCTCTCTCATCACTGATGTTTCTCTCTGCCGTGGTCCCTCACCCTGGCCAGCTGGCCCTGATCTCCCTGATTGGGACTGGGCAAGATGGCGCTGAGTGGCTCAATCATGGGCCAGGCCCAGGGACCACACCTGTGCACAAATTCGTGCACCGAGCCTCCATTTCCAGACTCCTCCTCCCAGAGTTCTCATGTGGCTGAGGATTTGTGCAGTGTCCTGGTGGTCTGCAGAGCGACGCTGAGCTATTGGGCTGTATAGGATGCATAGAAACTGTCCAGCAGTATTCACCATAGCATCCCATTGAGATGCTCAGAGCGTCAAAATCTCAATTTCAAATGAGCCCATAGTTGCTTTGGGAAAAGCTGAGGTTATGAACATTGAGTGCTTATGGTTTATGACTTTTTAAAAAATTTGGTAATGGACTTGTTAGACCTGTGTTTTTCTCTCTTTCCTGAAGCTGGTGGTAGTCCACATAAGAGACAAGTGACTGGGGACAGCATGATTACAGAGGGACTCTAATTAGTGACACAGCGAACACTGCAAAAGCAGAGGCATCTGCTGCAGTTGCTAAATATAATTGCTGGGGAAAAAGTTGATAAATATTCATTTAAATGGATTTCTCAAAGCCTCGTGTTTGGGACCGCAGCTGCTGGCTTGCCTGAAGAACACACGTGTGCCACAATTAGTGCATTCTTTAAGGAAGCAAAAAGCCTTTATCTTTAACGTGCAGGCATTCCAGTAAACATAGCGGGTCAGCGATTTCTGTAGCGGGCATTTCGCATGTCCTATTTATTCATGGTCCTACTATTTGTTTTTGAGGTGTCCTGTAGTTTCTCTGATTATGGCTTTCTGAGTTTAACAGTTATTATATTTTTACTTGTGCCCAATGACTAATATACTCTTTAATTCCTGGTGTGATGAAGTTTTGAGTTCATTTGCCAAAACCATCGGCTAAAGACTATTAAAATGAATTTCCTTTTCTTGTCAAACAAATCTGGAAACCCCATTCATTGTCACCTTGAAAGCAGGCATTTGGGGAGGCGGGGAAGGTTTGTGATGTTCATCTTCCATTTTGTTGTTTCACGATGCACATAGTAATAATTATTCATTCACTACTCGAGCCAGTGTGTCTCCACATAGGACCAAAATGACAGCATTCCTGTGACATATTGTAGAAAATTATTTTCCCGCCCACCCTCCCAGCTTCTCTGACCCTGGAAACAGGATCGACAAAGGCCAGATTAACAAGAGGAGAGCGTACACATTTATTTATATAGTTTTACATGATTTGCAAGCCTTCATAAGGAAGTGAAGACCCACAGAAACATTTAAAGACAAGTAGCGAAGATGAGATAGGGACAGTGAGCTGGGGATCGTTATGGGAGAGCTAGTTACCTGACAATAAGATTGACAAGGCACAGATGACAGATGCACAGATTCTCAAAGCTAACAAGTCCGCAAGACCCATCCATAGCATCCTTACCAGAGGTCAGAGCAAGGCAAAAGGCAGAATTCATGATGGACAGTTTAGAATGAGAACTAAAGACCAAAAATCTAAATGAGCTTGATAATGCGTCTAGATTTGACCAAAGATTTGTGCCTGTGGATTAGTTCTCAACCAGGGGTCTTTTGTCCCTTAGGGAAAATCTCGCAATGTCTGGGCACATTTTTGGTGTCAACAAAACCTGAGGAGGGAGAGGTGCCGCTGGGTGGAGCCCAGTGATATAGCTAAACATCCTGTACGAACACAGGACACCCCGCCAGCAAGCATCAGCCACCTCAGATAGCAGCCATTTGACTTGTTCGGTTTTGTAAACTGGGCGAATTGTCACAGACTGTGTTTATTTTCAGATTTCTTCATTGGTAATTGCATGGTCTCCATTCTGGAGAGAAAGATAAAATTACAAACATTCTCAACTGTTGTGTAGTTGAGGATGATATGGCCATCACAGCTTGTATTAAGCTCAACTGAAAACTTGATTATATTATTGTTAAAATCAAACAGAAGGAGTTTTGGTGATGCTTTTTCCATTTCCCTTTTCTTCTCATTAATTTGTTTTATGTTTAAAAAAAATTTTTTTTCTTGCCCTAACCAGTTTGGCTCAGTGGTTAGAGCGTTGGCCTGCGGAATGCAGAGTACCAGGTTTGATCCCAGTCTTGGATGCATGCCCAGGGTGCTGGCTTGAGCCCCAGTGGGAGGCGTGCAGGAGGGAGCCAATCACTGATTCTCTCCCATCATTGATGTTTCTATCTCTCTCCCTCTCCTTTCCTCTCTGAAATCAATAAAATATATTGTAAAATATTTTTTTTATTGACTTCAGAGGGGAAGGGAGAGCTAGAAACATCAGTGATTGGCTGTCTCTTGTATGCCCGCTACTGGGAATCCAGCCCAAAACCCTGGCATGTGCCCTGGAATTGAGCCTTGACTTTCTGGTTCATAGGTTGACTGTCAACCACTGCACCGCCTCGGCCAGGCTCTTATTATTTGAGATGCGCTTCTGAAATGCATTCCTTCACGAGGGTGCCCAGGTCCATTCTTGTGTTGTCCGCTGGTGTTCAGTGCTGTGAAGGTTCCCCTGCCGATCTCCCGGGGCCTCTGGCTTTCTTGCTACGGTACAGAGTTTGGTGGAAAGTCAGGCCTCGTTTAAATGCTCGAATGCACTGCTCGCACCGTGTGGTTGGGAAGCAAAAGTCTTTTATGGTTATGGGGGTCGTCCTCGTGAATGGCATGCACGGTTTAGCCTTTTTTAATGTTACGCAAATCATTAAAATTTATATGTCCTGAAGAATGTTTAGTTCTGCTATAATGAGCTTCCTATTGCCATTTTAAGATTGGATTATGGAAGCCATTTGAGTTGCAAGGTCTGTGATGACTGCGTTAATTGGATTTCAGGTAAATGTTGTGAGGGTGGGACAACTTCCTTCTGCCCTCCGTGGCTCTTTTCCCTACTAGAATAATTAAATTCACAGAAGACACATTAACAGGAGCAAATATTATCTACTTCCAGGGAATCCAAAAGACAGGCAAAATGAGGCATAGGTGTCACACCAGCCTAGGGAGGAGGAGGAGGACAACTCTGGGCCTTCAAGGACAAGGGAGTCTATTCACAAGGAATGAAAAGAGTGAATGAGAAGCAAATGTTTGTTGGGCCATTCCCATTGGATAGGTCAGAGTTGTCAAAGGCCTTGCTAAGTTCTTCCCTGTCTATCCTACATAGTTCATCTTTTAATTTTTTTAAAATATATTTTATTGATTTTTTTATGGAAAGGAAGGGAGAGGGATAGAGAGTTAGAAACACCGATCAGCTGCCTCCTGCACACCCCCCACTGGGGATGAGCCTACAACCAAGGTACATGCCATGACTGGAATTGAACCTGGGACCCTTCAGTCTGCAGGCTGACGCTCTGTCCACTGAGTCAAACCAGTTAGGGCCAGTTCATCTTTTAAAAAAAACAGAACAAAAAAAACAACACACACATTTTTGTTGATATCAGAGAGGACGAGAGAGAGAAACATCAATGATGAGAGAGAATTATTGCTTGGCTACCTCCTGCATGCCTCACACTGGGGATCAAGTCTGTAACCCAGGCATGTGCCCTAATTGGGGATCGAATCCACAACCCCCAGGTTCATAGGTCCATGTTCAGCCACTGAGCCTCACCGGCCAGGCCCCCTAGTTCATCTTACACCATAGTTACCTATGATGCTGGCATCTCCCTTACTGGATGAGGCCCACCGACTGAATTGTTTTATGCAATTTAGGGGAAGGTCAGAGGTCCTTCCTGAATCTTTGGATTACTGAAATTAATCAGCCTAAGGTAACCATTATGCCAAAGAGGTATCTTGGGGTGGCAAGTTTACGCCCCCCACAATTGCGAAGACTTACCTTTTTGTCTTGTCATCAGTAAGAAACACTGTCTTTATGCTGTTTTGTTGGAGTAAAATCAGAGGGGAAAATGTGAGATTTGGGCGAAATGACAGACAAGTTGGAAATTGTATTTTTGGGGGTCAGTTGAGTATCCTTTTTTGAAGTCTGAGTTGTTTGGAACGAGAATGCCATGGTTCCCTTGTCTCAATTTGCTTACGAAACATAGACTTAAGTTTCCGCTAAGCATAAACTGTGCCTAGTTAGAGCTGCGGGTGTGGCACGCTGATCCAGGCTAAGGCCTTCATATTTGCTTTTTATTTTTAAAACACAAACGAAAAATGAAACGTCTGTAGCGTGACCTATGGATCGATGTGGAATGCTCCTTGTGGTCTGTTTCGTGGGTTTTTGTTTCATGTTTGGTCATGTAAGTAGAGGGAAATGTGGAAAGTTGTATAACATGGGTGACGGTCAACTGTAACCTCACTCCCCTTTTTCCTGGCGTTCGGTGCTTTGTCCTGTGTTGACATCCTGTGCCTTGTTTAATCAAAACGAACCTTTACATAATAGACTCTTTGCTGTGCTTTGTGATGAGATAGGGCATGGCCATGAAAACCTTCTCATTTATTCAAGGCTCGCTCCACATCTCGTGTATTGTACCTCCAAATGTGTAGTCAAAATTACCTGTGTTTCTTTTTTATTTGATAAAAATTCTTCTCAGATATGATGAAGGTAATAACAGTATACTATCTAGAACATCTTTATTAAAAATGTATATTTTTAATGATTTCAGAGAGGAAGGTAGAGCGGGCACAGAGAGAGAAACATCAATGACGAGAGAGAATCATTGATCGTCTGCCTCCTGCACGCCCCCTACTGGACATGGAGCCTGCAACCCTGTCAGGTGCCCTTGACGAGAATCGAACCTGGGACCCTTCAGTCTGCAGGCCGATGCTCTGTCCATTGCACCAAACCAGTGAGGGTGAGAACAACTTTTTGAGACATAAACATATTTTGTCTGTTATTTCAAGATAAAATTGTAAATAAAATACCAGAAAGGAACTGCTTTCAAGAGAAACAGGCTTTCAAATTCTGGCCCATTTTGCAAATGGATGTTGGTCAGCGTTTCCATCGTTGTCGATTGTGAAAGAAGCATATTGTGGCCGAAAATGATGAGTGTTAGCTACCAACACTCAGGGCTGCATGCTTACATCCTGGAACGCGGGTTTTCGGGCTAGTTTCCTGCTTCCCGATTTAAGGTGCCAGTGGTTCTTAGCTCAGGTTTTAAGAACTTTGGTTAGTTTCCAGGGCAGCTGGTTACTGCCGGGGAAAGTTGACACTTACTGTCAGAGGTTGGACACCGATGGTTGCCTGGCTGGTGGGCGTGGGTTGAAATGACACTCAGCCAGTCAACATTTGGGTTAACATCTCTGTTGAGCTTTCCCTTCAGTTCCAGAGCCTCTGATTTAAGTTTTGCAAACAGCCTCGGGCCAGACCTTTAGGTTGCTGTAGCCTCAAGTATAAAAACCAAGATTTTACGAATGAACCAAGCAGATTAAAACCAAGTGCTCTTCGCGAAGAATATGAAAATGAATGTTTCCAATGGTGCACATTCTGTGCTGTTAATAGAACATACTCTTAAAGGTACATTTATTTTTTATTTTTTTAAATATATTCTGATTTTGTACAGAGAGGAAGAGAAAGGGACAGAGAGCCAGAAACATCGACGAGAGAGAAAGATCGATCAGCTGCCTCCTGCACACCTCCCACTGGGGATGTGCCCGCATCCAGGGCACATGCCCTTGACCGGAACCGAACCCGGGACCCCTGAGTCCGCAGGCTGACGTTCCATCCACTGAGGCAAACCGGCCAGGGCTAGATACGTTTATTTTATCCATTTAAATTTCTCATTTGTGCGTGGAGCCAGGTACGTCATTTAGAATAGTCTAGGTCAGGGGTCAGTTTAGGAGGACTCCATGGCCAAGTGCGGCTGTGCCCTCTCATTTACATGTTGGCTCTGGCTGTTTTGTGTTGCTAAGGCAGTCCTATTTTTAAATTAAAAAAAATAAATAGTTATTGTTGAAAGTATTACATATGACTTCCTTTGTTCCCCCATTGCCCGTCTCCAGGCTGCTCCCATCCCCACCCCGGGCCTCAGCCCCCGATTGCCTGTATCAGTAGTCCTGCGTGTATGCATTCAAGGTGTTCGGTTGATTACTTCTCCCGCCCCCACCTTCCCCCTGAGATCCCTCACTCTGTTCCACGCTTCCATGTCTCTGGATCCCCTCTGTTCATCAGTTTATTTTGTTCATTAGATTCCACATATGAGTGAGATCATGTGATATTTGTCTTTTTCTCTGACTGACTTATGTCGCTTAGCATGATACTCTCCAGGTCCCTCCATGCTGTCTCAAAGGGTAAGATATCTTTCTTTTTCACAGCTGCATAGTATTCTGTGGTAGAAATGTACCACAGTTTTCTAATCCATTCATCTGCTGATGGGCACTTGGGCTGTTTCCACATCTTAGCTATGGTGAATTGTGCTGCTATGAACATAGGGGCGCATATATCCTTTCTGATTGGTGTTTCTGGTTTCTTAGGATATATTCCTAGAAGTGGGATCGCAGGGTCAAATGAAAGTTCCATTTTTAATTTTTTGAGGAAACTCCATACTGTTCTCCACAGTGGCTGCACCAGGCTGCATTCCCACCAGCAGTGCACGAGGGTTCCTTTTTCTCCGCATCCTCTCCAGCACTTGGCGTTTGTTGATTTGTTGATGATAGCCATTCTGACAGGTGTGAGATGGTACCTCATTGTTGTTTTGATTTGTATCTGTCCGACAATCAGTGACTTTGAGCATGTTTTCATATGTTTCTCGGCCTTCGGTGTGTCCACTTTGCAGGGCCCTAAGGCAGTCTTGAGCAGCTACATCAGACACTGGCCAGCAAAGCCAAAAGCACTTCCCATGTGGCCTTGGCCCTTGCTCTAGACTAATAAGTCAACAATGGAAAAGAGATGCCTGCCCTCTGATTTTTTAAGGTCATACTTTTTAGAATGACATAGAGTCCTACTTCTCCTATGTGGCTGCACATTGCCATAGTCTTGAGATGCCTGGACCCAGCCCTATGTGTTCTGATGTCATTGGGAAGGGGCGGGCCTGGACACTAGGACGATTCCAAACTCGCCAGGGCGAGCTCATGTGCAGCCAACTGTGATCAGCACTGCCTTCAGGTCACTCCTGATGGGACCTGAATTTCTCTGCAAGCTGGGGCTGTCCCCAAGTCCCAGGGCACGATCTGTTCTTGCCTACGCGGTCTGGCTAAGTAATGCTTGAGGAAGCCATCTCTCCATTGAGTGAAAAGAGGACAGGCTTGGCAATGACAGTCCTTGGGCAAACCTTCAAAATCCTGAGGCTTCTTTGGGGCCGTGGGAAGTAGATACGAGATCTGAGCAGTGAGAAATGCATTAATGATCTCTTGACTTTGGCGAAATGAGAAACCCAAGGGCTTCTATTGTCCATGTGCTTAGTGCTGTTCTTGACTCTGGGGACCTGTTTTCCCACTGAACCGAGAGGATGGATTGGCAGCGCTCCTGCTGTCGGTCTCTGATGCAAATGTCCATGACATTGATCTGAACGTGGCCTTGAGACATGGCTTTTCCTGCGTGCATTATTTCGGTAATAATCCTATTTCCGAATGCCTGCCACATAATGTTCTGTTGCAGCTCTTTGCACGGCGGTCTTTGTAAACACTGTTTACAGAACCTTTATCAGCCTTGGCCTCTGGGATTGATAGAGCACTTAGTATAATTTGTGAGGAAATCTCTAGCGCGTTTTTTTTGTTTGTTTGTTTCTTAGCTCAGTCGAGTGGCACATATGGAGTATTCAGAAGGTGGCAGTTCACAGTCTATAACATGGCTGGCCTGTCTGAAGCATATCTATCGCAGCCATTTCAAATGATCGATTTGGTCATTCCCACGGCCAGGGGCTGTGTTCATTTTACAAATGAAGGAAGTTAGGCAGAAGGAGGACAGGGCAGTCCTTGAAGGCCATGTGGACAGGCCGGGCCCTGCGGAGCTAACTCACTGTTCCTCGCTCCCCAGGCCGCTCTTTCCTCTCCCCCCTCTCCCCCCTCTCCCCCACTCAGCCACTGTGACAGCTTGGGGGTCTAGAAGTCCTGAATGCGGAGCATCCCCCGCAGGTCCTCCCAGAGCACATAGGGCCAAGTTACTGTTCCCGCCTTGAGCAACGTTGCTGCTTCTGCAAACTTTGTCTGCTCTGCTGGGAGTGGCCCCATGCCAGTAGGTCCTTTGAGAAACAGATGTTTCCTTTTGAAAGTTAAACTGGACCCTCACAGGCATGGCTCAGTGGATAGAGTGTCCGCCTGCAGACTGAAGGGTCCCAGGTTCGATTCCAGTCAAGGGCACAGGCCTGGGTTGCAGGCTCGATCCCCAGTAGGGGGTGTGCGGGAGGCAGCTGATCCATGATTCTCTCTCATCACTGATGTTTCTCTTCTTCTGCCTTCCTCTCTGAAATCAATAAAGAAATATATTTTTAAAAAAGTTAAAAAATATTAAATTAAACCAGGTCTCTGGTCAGGCAACAGCATGCACACAGCACGCTGAAGTGATTTGACGCATGCTCTAAAGGGAAGGCCATGACCGCCGAGCGTTCGCTGAGTGCTAGGATGGAGCCCCTGGTTGCACTGCTCAGTCCCTGACGAAGGTGGGGAACCAGCCAGACAAACAGCCAAAGACAAAGGGACCCAACGCCATGCCACCTGGAAAGCGCGAACGTTGAAAAAAATTCTCGTTAGGAGTTCATTACGAGTTTTATTTATTCATTTCGTTTTTAAATTTTATTTTAGGTTAACTCTTTCTTCTTCTTTCTTACCCATTTTATTTATTTTTAAATTTTTAAATGACTTCAGAGAGGAAGGGAGAGGGGGAGAGAGCTAGATACATCCATGATGAGGGAGAATCATGGATCGGCTGCCTCCTGCACCCCCTCCACTGAGGATCCAGCCCACAACCTGGGCATGTGCCCTTGACCAGGAATCAAACCCGGGACCCTTCAGTCCCCAGGCCCACGGTCTATCCATTGAGCCACACCGGCTAGGATGTTCATTACCAATTTTAATTGCCGGACTAAGCCCCAGCAAGGAGCCTCTCTCTGTTCAGTGGAGTGGTGTTAGTATTCATGGCAGTGCCCCCGAGGGCAAGCAAGACACTCAGTTATCCCCCAAAACCCACTTCTCTGTGTACTTGCTAAGGCGGCAGAAAGTCTTCGGTCCCATGGCCATGCCACGCTCATCCACCAAGAACTCCTAATAACTGAGTTGATTCTCTCAGTGCCTTCATTGTACGGGGACTGTGTTTGAGCTAATAATTAGAGCTAATACCTGTGTTCAGCGCCATCTGTCCAGGAGGGCGCAGCTTTGCCAAACGAGACCGTTATGCCCACTTATAAGATGGTTAAGGGGCACATGTGCCAAAAGCAGGGAATTGCACGATTTGGTCATTTGAACCTGAGGGCCTGGAACGCCCCATGCATATTCATGAGGATTTCATTAGCATGTCATCTCTGTGCTTGCCATGTAGGTAGGGAAGCCAGCGAGTGACAGAGAGTCACGCGCCATACAGGTGCCTGGAGCACCCCTCGCAGCCTTGGGGCTCAAGTCAGTCTGTGAAGAATAAACGAGCCCCAGTGGGAGGAGACGGTGAGTGCTAGTGCCAGGGCCTCTGTGTGTTGGTTCCCTTGACCCCCCCTGAGTTGCCCAGCGTGATGCGCAGGTAGCCTGGAGAGATGCTGGGCACATCGAAGATTTGTGTCTCAAATGGGAAACTCCCAGTGTTATAAGGAAACTCCTGCCTCATCTGCCCATCCTCCCCTTCATTGAGGCTCTTTTTTAGCCTGGAGTGAATGTCAGCAGGCGTCTGTGGAGGGCAGGACAGTTCCCCACACTTCAATTAGTCTCCCCATGCAGGGGACAGAGCGTGGCACTCCTGGCCACGGGGTAACTGTGACCCGCGGCCACACTATTTCCTACCCAAACCTCCTTGCTCAAAGCTCTCAGCACCCTGGACTCGCAAGACTACAGTAAAACTGGAATTATCTCCCAACACCCGGTTGAGGTGAGGGTATAATGTGATCAAAGGGTGTAGGGGATCTGGCAGCTGACATCAGAGGTGACTCGCGTAGACAGAACCAATTACAGGCATAACTCAGGGAGTTTTAAGAGACAACAACATGAGATGTGCAGTGTGCTTGGTGTCTTGAAGGTCAAGGGTCTTCAAGAAGCAGAGCCTGTCCGGCTGGCGTGCCTCAGTGGTTGAGTGTCAATCTATGAACCAGGAGGTCACGGTTCATTCTTGGCCAAGGCATATGCCCGGGTTGCAGGATCCATCCCCAGTGGGGGGCGTGCAGGGGGCAGCTCATCAGTGATTCTCTCTCATCATTGATGTTTCTCTCTCTCCCCCTCTCCCTATCTGAAATCAATACAGCAACCTGGCAGGCGCTTCATAGGTGGGGGGGGGGGGGTAGGCAAACTGGGAAAACGCAGGCGTCGGGAGATTCAGGCCTGTGGGCTGTGGTTGAAGTTGAGTCCCTTCAGAGTATTAATGGGGCTGTGCCTGCCTGTGAGGGACCTTCTGTATTTTCAAATTATAGCTTCTAACCAGGCAGCGGGTAAATAAATCAACTTGGGTGGTGACAAGCAGGATTGTAAAATAATGAAATAGAACAGGACAGAAAATACCAGAGTGACTCATGTAGTGGGGTACTGTTTCATGAAACTTCTGTTTGTTTTTATACTTCAAGTAAGCAGAACATTTCTCCTAGCTTGACATCTCTTTGAAAATCAAAGTGGGACTCACAATCAATGGCATCTAAGATTTGGTGAAATATGGTCTAAGTTTTTCACATGAGCATGCGTGAAGTGGGGTGCCATGCAGTATTTAGTTCTGCCTGTGGGTCATCAGTATTTCACCTCTCGAACCCTAGCTACTGCTAGCATGTTTGGGGCAGACTCAGAAAATAGCGTAGCAAGTATGTCCTCATTCTGAGTGGGGCAATTCCGAGGAGAGATAAGTAATTTTGGGCCTGGCCGGGTTGAAGTTTCAATCCCTAGGACAGCCCTAGCTGGTTTGGCTCAGTGGGTAGAGCGTTGGCCTGTGGCCTGAAGGGTCCCGGGTTCGATTTTGGTCAAGGGCACATCCCCAGGTTGTGGGCTCCATCCCTAGTAGGAGCATGCAGGAGGCAGCTGATATAGAATTCTCTCCCATCATTGATGTTTCTCTATCTCTCCCTCTCTCCCCCCTCCGCCCCCCGGTCCTTCCCTTATTCTGAGAAATCAATAAAAATATTTATATTTTTAAAAAAGAATCTGCTTGTCATGCCTTATAAGTAAAGCCCAGTGCTTCCATCCTTCTCAGAGTTCGCTGATGAAACCCATGTTCATTTCTAAAGCGTGGATACCTCCTGAGAAGTTGCTTTTTGGTATGAGGCTGGGTGGGAGCTCACTTTCATAGCTTCATCTTGGAGCCTGATGTACTGTAGTTCAAGTGGTGTGACCTTTTCCCAAGGAAGTGGATTTGGTTATAACATGGCCTTTACTAATCCTCAGATTCGCGCCAAAATTAATCACCTCACTGAAGGATGCTCAGGATCAGCAAGTGTGCATGTGACAACTTGTTCTTCCCCTAGTGCTTTGTTCAAACCTTAGCTTCCTCCGTTCTATCCAAAGGCATTTCTTGAGCTTGACAAAGGGACACATTTTCCTATGTGTGTTAATTGCTCTCAAGTATAACATTTGAGATTTTTTTTTTTTTTTTTGTATAGCAAAGGTGGAAATTTATTGAAGAACAAGTACAGACTCCCAGTGGGGAGGGGCAAAGAATCCCCTGAGGTTTTTTTAAAAAATATATTTTTCTTTATTTCAGAGAGAAATGGAGAAGGAGAGAGATAAATACACATCAATGATGAGAGAGAATCATTGATAGGCTACCTCCTGCACGCCCCCTATTGGAGATCGAGTCCACAATCTGGACATGTGCCCTTGGCCAGAATCGATCCCAGGACCTTTCAGTCCACAGGCCGATGCTCCATCCACTGAGCCAAACCAGCCAGGGCACATTTGAGATTTTAAAACATATTTTTAATGCATTATGAAGAGAAACAGCAATTTTAATGAGTTATGAAATAAAATCTTCCGGTTAACCAAACAACCGTTTGAAATTTTCCTAATTTTCTTGTTGTTTTGGCTTATTTCTAACAAGTTATTTTACGTTCTCAAATATTATGTCCCCAGTTTATTTTACTTCTCTTTTTACAGACATGAGACTATATTCGTGAATGGAGTTCTTGATGTATACAAATTAATTATCTTCTCCTTAGTCAATATATTTAGTCAATACATCCCTATTCCTAACAGGCTTTCTAATTAAGATAATGGGTGTGGGATTTTGTTGTTGTTTACGATAGACTTTTACCAAGCACAAGCTGGAATTTTATGGTCTTTTCATATTTGAATGACAAGAAACTTCTACACATTTAGAAGAATTCACTGAGTACAGAAGAACATTTTCTTTTGATGCTTTGTCAAAGCTGTAAGCTCTTTAATGTAATCTCCACTGGGCTGGCTTTTATTTCTAAGATGCTATTTTCACCCAAAACACAAATCAAAATATTCCAGAAGTGGAAAGTATTTTATTTTTTAAAATATATTTTTATTGATTTCAGAGAGGCAGGCAGAGATAGAAACATCAATGATGAGAGAGAATCATAGATGTGCTGCCTTCTGCACGCCCCCTACTGGGGATCGAGCCCACGTGCACTGATCTGGAATTAAACCTTGACCTCCTGGTTCATAGATCAATGCTCAACCACTGTGCAACACCGGCCGGGTGAGTCAAGTATTTTAAATCAATCCAATCTGTTTTCCTTTTTATATTCCCGAAAAATATATTCACTTAAAAATATTATGTGTTTCATATACTATCGTGTGAGTGTTTTTTTTTATATTGTACTCGTGTAATTCACCTTTTGAAAAAAACACGATAGAACAAATGCTGAAGACATATAGTATACTTTAAATTGCCTAATTCTTGGGTATTGAGAACCATGTTGATTAACTTAATGTCATGAATAAACTGCTAACAGAGACAGTGCTATGTGGCATGCAAAGCCAAAAAAAGTCACCTAGCGTTTTACTGAAATTATAATCCAGGCGCCTTATTAGAATTATTGGGAATTTATTGAGTTATTGGGAAGTAGTCCTAATGTTGTGCTTGGCATTACTGCCTTAGAATTGTAGCTCTTACATTGATAGCCTTGTCAAGGCTTGCATCTTAATTACTCCATTCTGCCTTGTAGACTGAAGCTGTGTTTCAATAAAACTTTATTTACAAAACTAGAATTCTGCTGGCTGATGTCCATCAGTAGTTTCCCAGCCTCTCCTATCCCCTGTGAATGAATGAAGAAACCAGGGCAGGGGGGAATGTCAGCATCTCCTGGGCGCCTTAGAAATACAGCATCTCAGGCCCCACCTCTGACCCACTAAGTCGGAATCTACATTTTTAACAAATTTCCAGAAGATTCCTATGCACCTTAAAGTTGACAGGACATTCACCTAATTTGTTCCTCATAAGAGAACTCAAAAGTAGCTCTCAAGCCCTGACAGGTTTGGCTCAGTGGATAGAGCGTCGGTCTGTGGACTGAAAGGTCCCAGGTTTGATTCCGGTCAAGGGCATGTTCCTTGGTTGCGGGCACATTCTCAGTAGGAGGTGTGCAGGAGGCAGCTGATCGATGTTTCTCTCTCATCAATGTTTCTAACTCTATCCCTCTCCTTTCCTCTCTGTGGAAAATCAAAAAAATATATTTTTTAAAAAAGTAGCTCTCAAGGAGGCTCTTGGGAAATGAATCTCTGACATTTTGAGTGGCTTAAATCTAGGCCAAGTGCTTAGGGAGCAAGGGTTTTCACCATGGACTTCCAAGTGGTAGTACATGGAGCTGTTTATCGGGGACAACAGTAACCCCACTTTCTGCTTAGGATCTGGTTAAATATTTTATCCATTTCTTTAGGGAAAAATCTCCCCATTTTGTGCCCTGGGAAATATTGGCTATGTGCACTTCTGCATGAGGGCATGGGTGGTGTGAATTTTATATATATATATATATATATATATATATATATATATATATATATATATATATATATAGTAGGGGCTTGGTGCACAAAAATTTGTGCACTTGGGAGGTTCCTCATCCCGGCCTGTGCCCTCTTGCAGTCTGGGACCCCTTTCGGGATGTTGACCTGCTGGTGTGCCTGGTCAGCCTAAGTGAGGGGCTGATGGCTATTTGCAGCTGACCAAGCCCCCCCGTGTGGACCCTCACCTCACTGGGGTGTGGCCAGCCTGGGTGACTGGCTGAGGGCCATTTTCAGGCTGCCCACAGCTCCTTCAAGTTTTGGGTCCCTACTGGGGTACCTGGCCAGCCTGGGTGAGGGGCTTATGGCTGTTTGCAGGCTTTCAGGCTGCCCACAGCTCCTTCAGGTTTTGGGTCCCTACTGGGGTACCTGGCCAGCCTGGGTGAGGGGCTTATGGCTGTTTGCAGGCTTTCAGGCTGCCTACAATCCCTTCAGGTTTTGGGTCTCTACTGGTGTACTTGGCCAGCCTGGGTGAGAGGCTGATGGCTGTTTGCAGGCTTTCAGGCTGCCTACAATCCCTTCAGGTTTTGGGTCCCTACTGGAGTACTTGGCCAGCCTGGATGAGAGGCTGATGGCTGTTTGCAGGCTGACCAAGCCCCCCAGTGTGGTCCCATACACCACTGGGGTTTGGCCAGCCGAGTGTGGGCCTGAGGGGTGTTTTCAGGCTTTCAGGCTGCCCACAGCTCCCATTGACCCAATGTCCCAGCAAGGCTGGCTGGAAGCAGGTTTCTGGGGTTTATTTATCTTCCATAATTGATAGATATACTGTTCCTTTAAGCCGAGGCCTAGGCAGGTAATGAAGCCTCCTGTTGGCTTCAGCTCCGTGGCTTCTATAATTGAAAGAATGTTGCCTTAGTAGACTCTAGGCAGGCAGTTTCCTCCATCGCTGGTGCAACAGAAGCCTGCTGTTTGCTTCAGCTCCAAGGCTCCTGTAATTGAAACAATGTTGCCTGGAGCCGGGAGAAGCCTAGCCGGCCAGCAGACAGTTTACTCCTGGTGCAACGGAAGCCGCCTGCTTACCCCAGCTCTGTGACTGCCGGCCTCCATGTTGGCTGGGTTAATTTGCATACAGATGCTCTGATTGGCTTAGGTGTCCTGTAGAAATGGTCAATTTTAATATTACACACATACACACACACACACACACACACACACACACACACACACACATATATATATATACTAGGGGCCTGATGTACAAAAATTCCTGCAAGAGTAGGCCTTCCTTCCCCCACCTGCAGGCACTGCCTTCCCTCTGGCACCTGGGAACCGGGCTGGCTTGGAAGGATGTCCGGAATGATATCTGGTGTAATTAGCATACTGCCCTTTTATTATTATAGATATTTGCCTTGCACGACATTGGGTCCCATCCAGAATGTCCACAAAGACTTTTGGTCCTCACCAAAAGGTCCTTGATCCTTGGTCCTGTCCCAGAATAGTTACGCAGACATTTTGTCTACAATTCATTGTACAAAACAAACAATAGAACAATAAACCTCGTTCAAAGTGTGTGGATGTTGGTTCTCTTGAATTTCCTGTTGATTCTTCCTCTTCCTAGTCATAAAGTCCAGCATTGTTAATTATAACTCAAGGAGCAGTTGCTACTGAGTATATATCGACCCAGTCATTGCCTTCCTAGCTACACGTTCTGTCTTTGAATAGTTTCAGTGATTTGATTCTTTTGGTATCACCACGAGGTTGGTGGTCGTATTTGAGTGTCACTATGCAGAACCTGGGTGATAGCTTCTTCACATTTCTAGAACCTTCCAGCATGTTCCACATGCCTCCTTGGATGTGTTGGGATAGCGCCAAATATCAAAGAGCTTCCTCATGGACCAAATGCCTCTCTGGACATTTTGGACAGGACCAAACATCCAATAACCACAGGTCTTCATTTTCCTTCTATTTTCTGACTAAGGTCGAGCGTCCAGTTTTATTCCTAGAATTGCCAGTGAGAGTCATTGCTCCCAGCATTGTAGCTCCATCCCTCTGGCTGCATCCCAGCTTTCCAGCCTCTGTGGTGGGCCCCAAAGGGAGGACAAGAGGGTGTCTCAGACTCTGCCTTATTGGCATTTGGGCCAGGTCTTTTTATTTTTAAATCAGAAATATTTTTAATTTTTAAAAAAATATATTTTTACTGATTTCAGAGAGGAAGGGAGAGGGCGAGAGAGATAGAAACATCAGTGATAAGAGAGGATCATGGATGGACTGCCTCCTGACTTTATAGTTGAGAAGTGTTCTATCCAACTAGAATTTGGTGCTGCTGAGTTTTCATTATGTGGTCTATTGTGTGTGTGTGTGTGTGTGTGTGTGTGTAATATTATTATTATTATTATTATTATTATTATTTTGTCAATCCTTACCTGAGGATATTTTCCCATTGATCTTTTAGAGAGAGTGGAAGGGAGAGGGAAAGACCGGGAGAAACTTCGATGTGAGAGAATCACATGGTTTCGTTGCCTCCTGTATGAGCCCAGACTAGGGCCCACACTTGTAAGGAGCCTGCAACCAAGGTACATGCCCTTGACTGGAATCAAACCCGGGACCCTTTGGTTCGCAGGCCCAACACTCTATCCACTGAGCCACACCAGCTAGGGGTCCTGGCATATTTAAAAAAATTGTCACCAAACGATTTAATTTCTGTAGCTGATGCCTCTGAATCACTCCCCCACCTGGAGCTGTCATATGACTGTCCTCCGGGAGATAGCTGGTGTCTGCTAAGTTGTGTATGAGTGATGTCAGTCCTCAAAAATGTTCCCCATCTGATCACATCTGATTCATTTGCTCCTTTAAGAAGCCACTGTATATCATTCAGTGATTAGCATAGTAAGTTTTCAAATATTGAACTTTTCGGTTTGCTGATTTATTGCACCTGCGGTATGCAAATATACAGTTGATTTGATTGGCTGTCATCACAGTGGCCCTAGGGAGTAAGAGTGGGTCAGCCAGAGAACAGGCTGTGATCTGTCTCCTGCGATGACATTGCCGGATAGCAGATATGATGTATAGTTTCATCTGGGTATTTCCCCTTTTAACAAAGAGAGAGAGAAGATTCTAGATTAGTGTTTCTGCTAGCACATACCTTGCCTTTGTGGATATCATAGATTTATTTAAAAATTCATTCCATTTCCCCATCTTTGCCATTGTTCTTGTTTGATGGAATCTCAATTTGAGTTCCTTCCAGCAATAGATGTAATCTAGTCCTGGCCAGTTTGGCTCAGTGGATAGAGCCTGCGGACTCTATGGTCCCGGCTTCCATTCTGGTCAAGGGCATATGCCCAGGTTGCAGGCTCGATCCCCAGTGGGGGGCGTGCAGGAGGCAGCCGATCCATGTTAATCTCTCATCATTGATGGTTTTCTCTCTCTCCATCTCCCTTCCTCTCTGAAATCAATAAAAATATATTTTAAAAAATACATGTGGTCTATGTCTCCTCCCTTCCTCCCCAAAGCGTGGCCTGTGCTTTGCTTTGGCCGATGGGATGCAGGTGCAGCGATGCATCGCCTGTTGTAATCCCTACCGATTTCTGCTCTCTGCGTTTTGCAAAACTGCCCAGAACAAACTAGGGCTGGAGGGCTCGCCAGTGACGAACCGCACAGGATAGAGAAGAACCACATTAGGCCACGAGGCCAAGCCCACTCGGTGTCTGACTGCAGAAGTTTGGCTGAGCCTGGCCTAGAGGTAATGGCCAGCCGAGCCTGGTCCCATCGCCACCCGCAGAGTCATGAGCTAAGTACAGAGCTGTAATATACCGTTGTCGTTTTAGGCCACTACATTTTGGGTTGATTCGTTACGCAGCAAAAGCTAACTGAAGCGGTGGTACTTGGAAAACATAACCCCTTTGGGTGGATGCATTGGATTAAGTTCCCCTCATTCTGGGGTAGAGCTCTCCAGAGTACACACGGTTCCTTGCGTTTCCTGGCTCCAGCCTTCCCGATTGGAAGTTGTAGCTGTCTCATTGTACTCATGGACTACCCACAATGCACCACCAGGAGGTTTTTGATGAAGGGCAAAGCAGAGGGTGCAGCAAGAGAAAACCAACCTGGCCACGCATTGGAGTCTGAGATATTGCCATGACCCCCACTCTCCAGGGTTCTTATCTTTGCGCACCACGGGCTGGACTTAGTCACTGGTTCAAATTCCAAGACCTTTGTGAGGGCTGTTGGCCCGGGAGAGTGCAGAGCAGCTGTCAGAGCACAACACTTCTCATTCCTCTCGTCATAATACAGTTCGGTTGTCACACCGGTTAGGACAGTTGTAGGTCATCAGTAAAGAAACTGGCCTTTCTAACCTTATAAGACATACATCATTAATCCCCCTGCCTTTATCTTGTCCAAGATTCAAAAAACCAGTCACTCTGCATCCTTATAGAGAAAGATAGAGCTTTTCTCTACTGGTGAATCAGTTCCATCTCAGAGCCTCAGTTTCCTTACTTGTGAAATGGAGTTAATCATGGCCTTTTCATAGGGTTGCTATGAGGATTCCCTGGCATGATGCATTCAGAGTACTTCCTGCAGGTGCCTGGAGCTTGGCAACCACTCAAATACTGTTACTATGGTTCCTTCAGTTAAGAACACTCAACTGGGAGTCAGGATCCCATTCCAGCAGGGTGTCCGCGGACACAGTGGCTTAGCTACCCAGGCCTCAGTTTCCTCCTGTGAAATTAGGGAAGTAATCATCCGGTTAATACTATCCTTTGATGACATCGTGAACACTTTCCATTGAATTGATGCCCCAAACCCATGTCAGAAAGCCCCTTTCTTATCAAGAGACCATGCCGGTTAGCATGTGCTAAGTGGAAAAGCTTGCAACACGGCTTTTATTTATTCCTAATTCTGAGGGAATAGTGCACAATTATGTGGATAATCTAGGAAGCAAACTCAGTAAGGTTTGAGGTTTTGCACAATGTATCGAGAAGTCAGTTGAGGAAGTTTCGGCATTGCAAGTCCGGGCATCACAGAGAATGGCTTTGTGAAGTGACCTTGATGTTGGGTCTCTGTTGTAGCCCCTGAATTATTGGGGATCAGTGGGTTTCACCAGTGGCCCAATGATCCGATGCAGAACGTAAGATGGAACAACATTTTGTAAACACCTGTGAGTACCTCAAGGGAGAATGAAGGGGTGAGGGAAAAGTTTGGCTTCTCACAGTCTGTTTCTGAACTAACACGTGATTTTCTCTCTCAAACAGTATTATACATGTTCAATGGAACCACCCATCCACATATTTAAATATCCATTTTAATATATTTATTTTAAGAAACAAAAGCCCAGAAAGGATCTTGAAAGGCTGGGATTTGGGTATTTATTGGGGGGAAAGTTTTAATGCGTTAAGCTAAATTTTTTTTCTTTGTTTTCAGAGCAATTGCTTTCAGAGAGGAAGGGAGAGGAAAAGAGAGATGGAGACATCTATGAGGAGAGAGAATCATAGACCGGCTGCCTCCTGCACTCCCCCTACTAGGGATTGAGCCTACATCCCTGGTATGTGTCCACACCAGAAATTGACCTTGATCTCCTGTTTCATAGGTTGATGCTCAACTGCTGAGCCACACTAGTTGGCCACCCTCCATGGCATTTTTAAAAAATTGAATTTTAAAGTTTCTTATTAACCTAATTTAACATTTATAACGTAAAAATGAAGTTCCCTGATAAGCCCACTGTGGTATTTGTTCCGTCTTCCTGAGAAATTCATCCTTAAATCCTGCCTCAGTTGCAGGGCTCCCATCCACTCGGAAGGCACCATATGAACCGAGTAAATATGACCGCGATTAATCGCCCCGCTTTCTCTGAAATAGAAATATCGCCAGACACTTTCAATACCCGCAACATGTCAACCCCTCATTCATTGTTTCCCACAGGATGAAGGCAGCATAGTATATTTTTCTAACTACAGATGCTTGCCATTTTTAACCATAATCAATGTACCAAAAGGTTTAAACGCGTTATTTTGTTCGACCTCGTTTCAAGATAAACATCTGTTTGATTTAACCTGGAAGAAAGTCTATGAATCATAGAAAAGTGACACATTTTATGAGCCATATGCACATACTCGAGAAGTGGGCTAATTTTCAACAATGATTCCGGACAGGCAATGATATGCTTGAAATTGCGTGATGCGTGACTCATTCCCTAAGGCACAGAGAGTGTTTTGTGCATTGAGGAGGTTCCTTCTAAGAAGGCAACCCTTGGGGCACATTCCTTTTTGGACTCATAGTTACAGAGGTGTGGCCAAGCTAACTGCAATCAGCCGATGTTTAGGAAAAAACAAAAAGCAAAGGTCACCTGAGATGTAACGGTGCTGAAAATTTACAAAGAAAAAGCGCCTGGGGGTACTGTCCTGCCAGGGTTGTGTTTTCACCTGTGAAACTGAAGTCTGGGCTATACATGGGTACAGTTATGTTTCATCATTTCTGCAAAATTTCAATTTACTTTCAAGACCCTGTTGGATCTATGATGTCGAGCAAAGTAAACTTGTAACCATAACTTTTTTCAACAAAAGATTAGAATCATGAGTCTCCCTTTCTATACTCGAACAAGCCAACCAACCAAGTTTGTTTGGGGTCAGACTGAATTAAAACAGAAGCGTCTCTCTGATGTCCCACATCTACATATATATAAAACCCTAATATGTAAATGGGCTGCACAACATGTCACTATGATGTGTGCTAACCACCAGGGTGTGCCCAGAACATGGTGGGCTTTTGCAGCTGGCGGCAGAGCACGAAACATGGTGGGATGGTGGAGCAGGTGAGTGGTGGTTACTGAAAATTCCTTGCTCCTGTGAGATGAGGTCCTGCCCTGTGCTCCCACCTGCTGCCAGTGCCCACCCCAATTGCCCCTCGGGGCTTTTCTACCTTCCCCTGCTCCTGAGGGACAATAGGGGCAGCAGGTGCTGCCTACATCTGCCGATGGTGCCAGCCCTGCTTGCATCTGCTGATGGTGCCGGCCCTGCTCGCACCCACGGCTGTAGCTGGCTGCAATTGCTCTGCGCCATCAGTGGGTACAAGTGCGGCCAGAACCTTTAGCTCTTGGGAGCAGAGGTGGTGGCAGTGGGACTGCCAGCAGAGAGGGGGGCGTGGGGAAAGGGGGGAGGATGGGCCAAGACCCACTGCAACCCACAGTAACTTTCAAGGTACACAAATTTGCACTGGGCCCCTAGTAATTTATAACAAAGGCATCGATGTACCTGTCCAGAAGAGGCATATTCAGGCATGTATCTATTTCTTGGTGTGGTTGTCATCTGTGGTTCTCCGTTAGCCTTTCCCTTTAAAAGATCCCGGTGTGTACTGTGCAGTCAGATACTTTTATCAGGAGATTGTGGAAACAGCCTTCACCTCCTTTCAAATCGCAAAATATCACTGAGGTATGCTTAGTATCAGCCTTTCACTGGAAAGTAAGCTTTACACTGCATCCTTTGTCTTATTTAAAAAAAAAAAAAATATATATATATATATATATATATATATTATTTCATATATACACACACACGCACACATACATATACACTCTAGAGGCATGGTGCACAAAGATTTGTGCACTTGCGGGGGCGGGGGGGGAGGGAGGCGGGGAGTCCCTTCCCTATGTAGAGGAAAGGATATTTTGACCTGGCCAGGCCAGTGTTCTCAGTGGTTGAGCATCTACCCATGAACCAGGAGGTCATTTTTCTATTCCATGTCCGGGCGCATGCCCAGGTTGTGGGACCGATCCCCATAGGGGCTTGCAGGAATCAGCTGATCCGTGAGTCATCATCCATGTTTCTGTCACTCTCTCCCTCTCCTTTCCTCTCTGAAATCAATGAAAAAGATATTTAAAATTTTCACCTGAAAAAACAAGTACAAAGGCCTTTAAATGTAAAATGCTGCTCAGTGGTGGTCAAAACATTTTCAGAGAGTGTAGCAGAAAGGAAGGCAGTTGGGTGGGGTGAGGAAGGGGTTATCAGATTATCAGTATTAAGGACTACCTTACCATCCAGAAGGCTGAACACCCTCTGTCGCCAAAGAATCGCAGATTAATGTAGGCAAGCTTGGGCAGGTCTTGAAAAAAATGTATCATGATCGCAAACTTCAATGAAAGGTTATTTTTTTGAACCCTAAATCTTGTTGTTTTTTTTGCAAAGTTCCAAGCTATTTTTCTAATATTTGGATTGGATGCATGTGATACCAGACGTATATGAATGACCCGTAGCTTATATGACATTTATTTTTCTTCCTTTTCTCCACTTTTCTCCCACTGATGTCTGATCCTGCTAAACTCCCTGAAACCTGCGTGTGCACGTCCACAGTTTGCTCATTCACTTCTGGCATATTTCACTCTCCCAATATTTCTAGGAACATAGGGAGTAAGAGATGAGACATGGCCGATCTATTTCTTGCTGACAAACCAGTCTTATTGGAAACTGGGTAATGAAATGACCTAAGGGACACATATGGGTTGCAAGCCAGTCATTCAGTGGCCGGTGGGATTTCGCTGCGCCATTTGGATGACTGAGTTCCACTTTCCCTGAGATTTGTTCTTCCCTGTGTACGCCAGTGTTCTTGCAGCTTCTGTGCTGTTCGTGATGCTCAGGGACCGGGTTCTCAGATCGCCGAGTACGATTGGGACCATGTTACAGTGTCTGATTGTTTTCGCAGCGTAGATGTTGCTAGCCATCACATACATTTTTCCAGCGAAAGCAAACACGATGTTTAAATAATGAACACTTTTCAAATGCATTGAGGTCTTTGCATGCATCCTTAGTTATGAGCAAGATGCTCTAGGCTCTTGACAGAGACCAGAGAAGGCAAAGACTGGACCTCAATGAGTTAATTGGGGGGAGGGGGTTCATCTGTAATCATTTCAACAAGAACATTAAAAGGAAATAAAATACAGTGGCTGGAAAGGTGTTAAACCAGCTGCCAAACAGGAGAAAGTGGGCAATTGGTTCCTTAATCGTCCAGATAGGGTTAGCAAACAACGCTAGGTTGGTTCTTACAGATTTTCTGGAAAATCTGAGACTTTAGCAGAGAAGCACACGTGACTGGTGGCTCTGTGTGAAGCTGAGTATAGATTGGGGCTTTGATTTTAGCCTATTTTACGCACTTAAGGGTTTCGATTTTGACATTGAATTTCCCTGAGCTCCAAGCCTTGCCGACCAGTGTCCCGTGCTCTACTTTTGAAAGATTTTCCTGAATGACTCGTTTCAATGTGCCCCGTGTTCACTCCTCCAGGGTCCCATTGCGGCTTCCAGAGGGAAATGACCTTCACGTCACCTTGGGGCAGTTGACAGGCAGTTTTTGCTGGCAGCGTGCTGGCCTGAGGATCAGGATCTCAACCTCAGCAAATCTGCCAACTTCACTTTAGTTCTAAACCTCACCTTCCAGTCCTCAGCTTCGTTAAATTTCATTGTGGTTTTTGTTTTTTGTTTGTTTGTTTTTGCTCATTTGTTTGTTTTCTTTAAATATTAGATTTCTCAAATTATATTTTTGTTGACTTCTGAGAGGAAGGGAGAGGGAGAGAGAGAGAAACATCAGTGATGAGAGAGAATGATGGATCTGCTTCCTCCTGCACCCCCCCCACCCTTCCCCCCGGGGATCCAGCCTGCAACTCCAGGCAAGAGCCCTGACAGGGAATGGAATTGTGACCTCCTGGTTCATAGGTCAACGCACAGCCATGGTTGGTTTGTTTTAGTTTTCAACTCAGTTTCTTTATTTGTCAAATGGCTACACTTAAGGCCATATTACAGGTCCTTTCAGCCTTAAACTCTGTGGCTAGGACTGTGCTTCAAGACTTGTCTCCCGAACCATTCCCCACGGGTCCTCTATTTTAAAGACCTGAAATAATCTCCCGGACAACAACTTTCAGAAAATGAATCTAAAACATTGATCAGAAAGGAATGGTGCGTCGAAGGGACGTGGACTTCAGTATCACCCTACTACCCTACTTGGAATCATTTGTTTCTCCGCCACTAGGTTATTGATTGGACTCGAATCCAAACTGTGACTGCTAATTCACGGGGACTTTGATATCTCTATTCCTGATTCACAAGGAAAGCTTCCGTTTGTTTCCCCAGATTATGATGATTGTGTTGTAGTTTTTGTCGTTGTTTTTTATTTATTTCATTTATTTACTATTATTTTTGTTAATCCTCCCCCGAGGCTATTTTTCCATTGATTTTTAGACAGAGTGGAAGAGAGGGGGGAAGACAGAGAGAAACATCCTTATGAGATGAACTTATCGAGAGCTTGCCTCCTGCACATGCCCAGTCCAGGGCCTGGGTCAGGGAGGAGCCTTCAACCGAGGGGCGTGTCCTTGACCGGAATCAAAGCCTTTGTGGACCAGCGCTCTAACCACTGAGCAACACCAGATCGGGGTCGTTTCTGTTATTAATATACACGATTTGCTCCTTTTGAGGCATTCTGCTGTTTTACGAGCTGGGCATTACTGCCTTCACTTATCCTTAAGGAAACATGTACAGAGGTCTTACACCGTGCGAGTGGCATGTTTCAACCTCTGAGTACTCTACCCCGTTTGATTCTTTTTATTTTTATTTTGTTTTATTGCTTAAAGTATTACAACGAGTGTTAGATAGGTCTCCATTTTTTCCCTTGACCTTCCCCCCTCCTCCCCTACCCCTCAGTGTCTTTTGTCCCTTGATTATGCTCATATGCATGCATACAAGTCCTTCAGTTGATCTCTTAACTCCCCCCCAACCCTCTCCA